>CM075816.1:35111923-35409923 GCA_037975025.1 Excoecaria agallocha
AATCTAAATGCTTGACCTCATTTGCCAATATTGTCATAACACCTCCCAAAGATATTTTCTTCACAAAGTATAACTTCCTATGCAAATTCTCTATTTTTTGTCATAGCAAATACTCACTATTCAATCAAATTCCTTCAACCATACATCTCAAAATCAGCACTTCTCTTGTATTTGCACCTCCAGGGCCACCAATATGCCTAAAAAAAGCTAAAGCTAGAAACCAATGGAGAACCCTCAAAGTATGATTCCTCAGGGGTTGTGCCTTAGTGTTATTGGCATTAAAAATAATGGGCTTAATTGGATCTCTGACCACCTCCCAATTCTACCTTGGACCCCGAACACCATACATAGGGAGCTCAAGATGTTTAGTGAAATTTTTAAATGTCACGGTGTACTTCTTTCAGCCTAATTGGAACCCAATGGTGCCATCATCTTTAAATTCACAACTAAATGTAGTTAGGAAAGCTCGTGCAATGGTAGGGTGCACTTCTAGCATCTTCTTAGTCCACCCAATATTTTTGATCAACTGATGAACCTCTGCCTATATATTGCTCACACTTATATCAAGATAGAATTCCTTTAAATAGCCATGCTTCATGTACTACATTCTTGAGAAATTCTCATACAAGGGTATATATTCCTCATCCAAATATTGTGAAATGTGGATCCCTAAAAAACTTGAAGCACCTCCAGTTTGGGTTTTCTTAGGAGCCACTACAAAAGTTCAAACATAACAAGTAAGTGCCAAAATTAATGTGAACTATAAGAACAACACAATGGATACAAGGCAAAACTATCGTAGGTAATCAACCAAAATAAAGCAAAAAGTGAGATATGAAACAATAAGGTGAGCAAATTGTTGAAGGCAATAAAATCATAAAGAACACCTTGAATAGATGGAATGATTGAGGAATCCAAAAATTTAAACCAAGTAATAACCGACCACACCTAATTCGCCACTCACATCAAATATTCAACATACATATTAAACTACAATTGTAGAAGAAAAAGGTAAAATGTAATGGCTAGCCAAATAAGGAAATGCTTCTAATTTAGAAATGCTTCAATGCCAAATTCACAAAACTAATAGGTTACATAATTGCTATCAAGCGTGGGAAATCGAATCTAAAATCTAAGATTGGCTGGTGTTGGTTTGGTTAAAGAAAATAAGGTGCAAGATTTGAAGTTGTTCATTATGACTTTTCTTCGAACACATGGTGGATATAACAACAACCATACTAAATTAAGAGTAATCTAAACCAATTGCATGCCAAAATTAAAATCTAACTTAAATATAACCAATTAAACAACTTAATTTCAATTTCAAACTAGCAATGACATGCAATTTAAGCATAACTTGGAACCTAGAGCAAACCCTAGAAACCATGGCCAAAAGGAAACAAATTCCACGCAAAAACTTCAAATATAAATTTAATTAGCAAGCATTTAAAATTGAATTAAGAAAGAAAAACTTACTTGGAATGCTATGAATGTGTCGAAATGAAGAAGAGAAGAGATGAGAGAGTGTGGGGGGAGTGAAATGCTCGAAAACAAAGAAAAAGAGAGAAGATTTTTGAATAACCTGATGTGGAACTTAATGAAATCGATAAGAAGGGTATGTGTCTCGGTGGGGAAGTGTGAGCAAGGCTTTAAATGGGCAATAGGACTTAGTAGGGATGGATTTCATCCATATTGAGTTCAAAGGTAGTGGAACAATTGGGACGGAGCACTCGGTAGGGATGAATTTCATCCCTAGCGAGTTGGTGGTTACTGGACTAAAAGGGCATGCATGACTCGGTAAGGAAGGAATTCATCCCTACCGAGTTGATTTTCTCATATTAACATAATCAATAGTCTAAATATAAAATCTACCTTATTTCTCAATAAAAATTTATTTTCCCATACTAACACCCTAAAACCTAATTAAAAATTGTGCTTTAATCTAGAATTAAATTCCAAAATTATTAAAATTAATTAGCATAAATTTAACAAACTTTAAGCTTTTAACCCATACTTTTGCTGAGGGAATGACAATACATGGATAAGAGAATTCATACATAAAATTTGGCACTCACTATCAACTTTACGCACTCAATAAACACAAATTCCTCCTTAAGTCTACGAATTAATTAATTACAGAAAATAATGAAACAACACATAACAAGAACAAAAAAACACTAAATAAACACAAAATAAAAAACAAAGAATAGTTAGAGAATGTAGTTCTGAATTTATAAAGTCTTTAGCTAGACTTTTAAAACCACTTTAATTATCATAAAAGATTAAGGTTGCCTCAGCAACCTCTATTTGAGTAAGCATTATAAGGCTTCAATTGCTGACCGTTAACCTTATATTCATGACCATCCTTTGGACTTTTTACAGTCACCACCCCAAATTCATTGCTTGTAACTACTTAGTATAGTCCAAGCCATTTAGATTTTAGTTTTCCCAAGAATAACCACAACATACTATAGTAGAGTAAAACCAACATCCTTGGAATAATTCCTTCATAGCCAACTTCTTGTAATGCTAACGCTTTGTCTTCTCCTTATACAATGCAACATTTTTATAAGACCAATGTTGAAATTGCTCGAGTTCATTAAGCTACAAACATTTCTTTTCTCCTACATATCTTAGATCAAAAATTAAGAAAATTGGTAACCTAATTTATTTTATGCTCTAATTTGATCGGCAAATGGCATGCCTTTCTAAAGACAAGTCTAAATGGAGACATGATTATAGGGGTCTCAAATGCAGTTCTATAGGCCCAAAGAGCCTCATCTAGCTTTTAAGACCAATCTTTTCTAGCACTATTGATTGTTTTCTCTAAGATTGATTTTAGTTCCCTATTTGACACATCTATTTGCCTATTTGCTTGGGGATGGTATGGGATTGTAATTTTGTGCTTGACACCAAATTTCTTAAGGATTTGAATTGATGGTTAACAAAATATTTGATCCCATCACTAATAATAGCTTTTGGTGCCCCAAATAGAGTAAAAATATTCCTCCTAAGGAATTCAAGCACCACTCGAGAATCACATGTCCTAGTAGCTTTTGCCTTTACCCACTTACTAACATAATCAATAACAACTAGGATGTACTCAAATTCGAAAGAGCTCAAAAATAGTCTTATAAAATCAATTCCCCAAACATGAAAAATTTCAACTTTTAAAACATTATTGATGGGGATCTCATTCCATTTTGAAATATTACCAACATGTTGACATTTATCACACAAAGACACAAAAGACTTAACATCAACAAAAGCAGAGGGCCAAAAGAAACCTGAATTTAGATTTTTTTCCACTATGTAATTTGATCTATGGTGACCTCTAAACTTTCCTCCATGACACAATCTCATGATATCTACTTGTTCCTCCTTAGGAATGTATCTTCGTAGCACTTGATCAGGATATAATTTGAGCAAGTTTTGATCATTCCATAAATAGTGCCTTGCATATATCTTTAACTTTTTTTTACTGCCAAGTGTAGTATTTCAAAAGGTAGCCCCCTGCAAGATAATTGGCAATGTCAGTGAACCAAGGGGTTGAAATTTCACAAGAATAAACAACACATATTCGTTCATTAGGAAATAAATTAGAATTTTCCCATATTTCCATATGACCATGATTTAATCGTGATAAATGGTCACTTAAAAAGTTCTCTGCTCCTTTCTTGTCTTTGATCTCTATATCAAATTTTTTGAAGCAATAAAACCCATCTTATCAACCTTGATTTAGAGTCCTTATTGGTAAAGAGATGCCAAAGGGCTGTACGGTCAGACCACACTGTAACTTTGACACCAAGAAGATATGGCCTGAATTTTTCGAATGAGAACACTGTTGCGACCCTAGCAAGTGCACTAGATCAACAAGTAATAAAGTGAGGTAAATTTAAGACCCTCAATATCGAACCCAAGGGAATTGTGTGTGAAAACTGTGGAAATTAATTGTATGCTAAAGAATTCCCAATTATTTGTGTGTATGAGTTGTTTAATTTATATAAAGCAAACTTTAAAAAATAAAATATGCAATGAAAAGAAATTAAATTCTACTAACAGTAAATTAAATATGTATTAAATTCTGAAAAAATAACAAGTGTGAAAATCTATAGAAATTAAATGTTGCTCAGGTTCACTCATCCACCCTATACCCAATGTGAATTAATTTTACCTAAAAGTATACATGAATGAATTCGGGATAACCCTCTTAACCCAAACGTCCCATTTCAGAGCTAGTTATTCTAGTTGTTAAACATCCCATTCCGGAGCCAGCCCAACAACTAGCCTAAGCACGGGTCTAACATCCTAAGTTGGGTTTGCTTTCCCATTCCAAAGCCAAACAACCCAAAACTCATCTATTTCACTACACACTAAAACTCTACAACCAAATTTACTGCACATGTAGAGTCCTATTCCAGAGCAACTTAAAATAGGCAGTACTTTTAGATAGAAAAGCTGAGCAAATATTCATCTACAGCATTCAACTCACACAAGCATTAACATCCAGTTAAGATAAAAGATACAATGATTAAACAAAGATGAAAATCATTTGAAGAGCCGAAAACTAATGAAACAAAATAAGCAATAGTGAAATAAACCATTCATTCATATATATATATATATATATATATATATATATATATATATATATATATATATATATATATATATATATATATATATATATATATATATATATATATATATATATATATATATATATATATATATATAACTGAAAATATGTTCAATATTCACATCTTTGGGTTGGGGATTCAAAGATCCCCCAAACAACTAAAAGACTACCCACTATCCATCACAAAATAAAAAAAGAAAAGGATAGAATAACCCACGAAATTCATGATGAAGAAAATCCAATTGAATCGAAGTTCTTCAATCTCTTTCTCTAAAACTTGACTGGAAAAATGAGCTTTAAATGTATAGATCTATACTTGTGAATTGTAAATCTATGTTTAATCTAAGTATTTTTGTGTAAATCCAACTATTTTCAAGTAAATCTATGTATCTATGTGTATAAAATGAACTAAGAACTCAAAGAAGGAAGAGAGAAAAACCTAAAACCTAATAAAAATCAACTCTCTCGATTCTACAGAATAATTTGCCTTTTATAGGTCAATATGGGTCACGGTTACTATGAAATCCCTGGTAACCGTGACCTCTAATAAAAAACCCTCTTTTGGTTGGAATAGGTCACGGTTACTATGAAATTCTTAGTAATCATGAGATGGCTCGGAACTGTAATATGGAATTGGATCACGGTTACCATGAAATTCCTGGTAATCGTAAGATAGCTCTACTCTTCAATCTGGATTGAAAATATGCCTGCCTCACAGTTACTATAAAATTCTTAGTAATTGTGAGGTGCTTTTCCCTTAGCTTCTGTACTGAAAACTCCATAGGTCACGATTACGACCCTATCATACACAATCGCCATGCTGATCATGACAAGCTTCAAAATGGCATGTTTTGACAGAATACATGGGTTATGGTTACTAGGAATTTCCTAGTAACCATGAGGTACCTACAAAAATCACAAAGTTCCATTAAAAGCTCTCAAATTAGTACAAAAGCTAGAATTAACTGAGAATCGGATAAATTATTAAATACAATAAAAAATAAAGCAAAAGACGCTAGAAAACCAATGAAAACTAGACGCAAATTAAACTAAAACTAAATACTAAATTTGAGTTATCAAAATACCCCACACTTAGACTTTGCTTTCCCTCAAGCAAATGAATTATCCACAATCTTGAAAACTCAAGATTCCAATTCAGAACAAGAAAAATCAGAAATGCTAGAGCAACACTTAGCAGAAGACACTCAGAAGAAAAACTCTATCAAAAAGATTCAAATTGATTTATACCAAAAAATTTCTCGTGTGTATGTACGAGGCTAAAATAGATTTATTTTCTTTCAAAACCAAAACTACTAGTGAATTCCAACAATCAAGCAAACAGAGAATTATGACAATTTTGCGCTAGCAATTCAGAACAACCATAAGCCTCTCATTTAGCACCTGAACCACAAAGGTCATCTCCACTAAACAACTCAGAACAAGATACAATCACCAGGCCTTACATTAAGGTTGTAATTGGGCTAAGGTAAAGGTTCCAATGAACTGATAAGGTTAGCAAATTAGAATTAGCCACACTACTCAAAAATACACACCACCCAACTTTCTCAAGAAATAACTCTTTCAAAATCTATGCTTTATTGTTATCAAAAGGAAAAAAAACTAATCTTAGAAAATTAATTGGAATCTCAAAATTATAGGAAGCAGAATAATTAACACTTTATATAAATGCTAGTTACCCCACACTTATTTTCTGCAGTGCTAAATCAGCCAAAAATTTTGCAGCACAATATCTAATTTTTCTTCTGTTTTTTTTGAATTGACATGGTTACTATGAATTCATGGTAATCGTGGGATACTACTTAGGTGATAGGAGTACTAAAATCATTGATTCTTATCATCCTTGTCCTAAAATTTTTAGAACATTAAGCTCAAAAATCCCTGAAATCTTTTCAACTTTCCCTTCTTGATTGACAATAAAAAATTTCATCAAACCTATCATGCAATTTTCACTGCACATTCTAGAGTGGCCAATTCCAAAATGGGAAAGACAAAGGCATTTAGGCTATATGGCTAAGCAATTGTGCAATCTAAAAAAAATTATGTAGTACGCTTTTAGCATATCAACTAAGCTCAATGGGGCTAACAATGGCAAAATTTCCAAAGGTAGGTCAAAAGTTATTTAAAAAATTGGTTACCAACGAAAGGCTGCCTGGATCATATCCTAATCTTAACGGAGTTGAATATTCATTTCGAAGGGTGATGAGGAAGGTTTTAGCTATTCCAGAATACCTTTACTCAACTGTTTTCACTCACTGGTTTTTTTTAAATGAGCCTATTGTGCTCAATAAATAAGAAATTGAATGATATGTGATTAATTGAGATCAATTTAAATAAAATCTTTCCTGAACAAACTACTACTCTCTGGCTACTTAGTCTTTCCAACTTATCAGTTCAAAAAATGAGTCTAAGCTAATTCAATTCAAGATCAACTGGTAGCTCAAGCTAATGGTAAGGTGATTAATAACTCAACAGAAAAATTTATTCCAACTTAAATTAAAGGAAAAAACTAAGACTTTAAAAAAAACATAACAACCTACTTAAGTCAATAGGAAATGCAAAACATAAAGTAAATTAACTTAAAGCAAAACAAACTCCATTAAATCAACACTAAAGAACAATCATAATGTAAAATTAAATTGAAAATAGAGATGAACTAAACAACTGAAAAAAAAACTAAAAAGAGTTGTGGTTCAAGAGTTTCACAATTTCAGCCATTTGAGTCCCAACTTCTTCCTTTGAAAAGAAAATATGCACAAAACAATTTCCTCACAACAAAATTAACTTCCAAAAATTGTTCAAATTTCAACCAACATGTTCAAAGTTCAATATCAACAAAAATATTCTCCCACTCCACACTTAAAAACTTGTTGTCCTTAGTAAGGTACAAATATAAATTTGAAAATAGGGAAGAGGGGAGAGGGAACTTCCTGCTCAGGGGTGCAGGGGAATTGGGGAATCAAGTCGGGCATTCAAAGTAGCTAAGGCTTCAATGATCTACTGCTGTTGATGCTTGAATTCCTCTTGGTTTGCAGCTAAAATGTCCATGCGGTCCATCAACGCAGTGTATTGGACAGAGGAAAAAGTGATAGAATCTTAATCTAGGGTAGGTGGAGGATTACATAGGCTGCGCTCCATCTTGTGCAAATATTCTTCTCTCTCGATCAGTCTGAACCCATGCTCGGTAGTAGCATCATTTATAATGATCTTCATATTCTTCAGCATTTTGGCATTGATATAAGCAGTTGCAGGGAGGCTCTTGTCTATATCCAATGGATGCCCGAAATACCTAGCAATAATTGTCACTCAGCCACCAAAAGAGATCTTTTTTCCCTTTAGTAGGCTTTTGCTACATCTCCTCGAGTTTGTTCCACCAATGGTATATGCCATTTATGTGGCAATGTCTCACCATACAGGATACAATGAGAGCCTCTAGGAGATTGATTTGCCCTGTACTCTGCACATGAGACATGAAAGATAGAAAAAAATGGTGTAAGATTCTCAAAGCATGGTCCCATAATAAATGGGATTTGGTGGTCCCGGCCACATAAGGGCCTCCAATCAGCAGATCTCTGATGTCTTCCCAAGCTCTATCTTTTGAGTATTTTTCATAGGCATATATCCCATCTAGTGGAAATCCTAGGGCTTTAATGACATCGGCCAAAGATGCTTCATAAAATTTTCCTTCCAAGAAGAAAGTTACCATATCTGGACTGTCACCATGCCCAAAATGAAATTACATAAGGCAAAAGAAGTCTCTGGTCAAGTTTAGATAAACCAGTTCCCTACATTCAAAGAACTTTTCCCAACCAATTGCTGCAATATGGCTATTAATCTCCTCATTGATCCCCAACTTTTCCAATAAACTCATATTCAGATAAATTGAAAGAAGGTACTTGTAGTTGAAAAATATGTCATAGTTTATCCTCATCTTTTTAGGAACCCAGCCGGATATCTTTGGCCCTTTCTTCTTTCTTGGCTTCTGTTGCACAGGGGCTGGAGATGGTTGCTGACTAGCCTCTGCATGCTCTTCAGGTGGCAGGGTTTGGCTTAGAAGAGGAAGGATTTATTGGGATTGAGAAGAATAGGAAGCATGCGTTCATTTAGGTGCCACTATCCAAAAATAATAAAATTAAAAGTTTACAATGCTGAGCAAGATAAAAGAAATGCAGAACAAGTGAGAATAGATGAGAATGCACAATATAAGTTCATGGCACACACAAGTTCCTTGAGGTACGTGGCACTCAACCATGATGATTGAGTCATCCTTTGGAAACCAATAGCCCGCAGGTCAAACATTTCAGCCTATATACCTCAAGGACAGAAATTTGGCATACACATGCATGTGAAGGAAATTGCTAATACAGACAAAAGATAGTTGATTTGGCATGCTTATTTTACACAGGATATGCTTGACAAAAAGAAATGATAAACTAAGGGTTCATATATTGGCAATAGTTCCAAATCACAAATAGCAAAAGGAGTATCTACTGAGGCAGCATAAAACAACAAGTGGGATGCCTAAGCAATTTACGGCAAAGCATAATGCAATTAACAAACATTTATAATACGAAAGGCACTCAAGGACAGAAATTTGGCATACACATGCATGTGAAGGAAATTGCTAATGCAGACAAAAGATAGTTGATTTGGCATGCTTATTTTACATAGGATATGCTTGACAAAAAGAAATGATAAACTAAGGGTTCATATATTGGCAACAGTTCTAAATCGCAAATAGCAAAAGGAGTATCTACTGAGGCAGCATAAAACAACAAGTGGGATGCCTAAGCAATTTACGGCAAAGCATAATGCAATTAACAAACATTTATAATACGAAAGGCATGACAATGTTTATGCATCAAGGTACTAATGTAAGCAATAATTTGAAATTTGCTCTCATTATACTCAATTAAGATTAATATTCAGTGCACAATCCAAATAGTATTTCTAAGCATTTATAAATTGAAAAATTTCCTATCATATTTTGAACCAACTAAAGGAAAAGAAATAGGACTCAATGGCGAAGATTAATACAAGAAGAGTTAAAACAAAACTAGCTAAACCAACACTCAACACAAGAAAACAAACTATACCGACTTGACCAAGCAAAGCCATCAATTCTCTAATTTAAAAGCCAAACACGGATAGTAAAAGAATTAACAAGAATAAAGAGAATAAAGGAGGTTAAGAGGCCATACATGTGGGCTGTGTTGGAATTTAACGGTTACATGCATCACATACATGAGCGGAATTTTAAAATTTTTTAACCATTAGATTTGATCTTGCCATGAATACACAATATAACTATATGAGAATAAGAAAAATCACCTTTGATTTTTGTTGAACAGTTGATTTTACTTCGCACCGGGTTGTCGCAAACCACAGTGTTCAAAATCGAACACCTCCAATGAGTAATCCACACTAGAGAGGGGTAAATTGAACCAACAAATTGGTGTTCAACTAGGGCTGGCCGAAATTCCAAGAAGCTAGCTTGGAGTTGGCGCAAAAAGGGAGGGAGAATAAAGAAAAAGACTTTCCTTTTGTTTTAATCACTTAACCCTAATTCTCATTAGTTGGCCTTTTATAGTTAGGTTAAAATTCCAACTCCTTAATGAGATTGGGCTCTTTAAAATTGCTGGAGAATTATTAATTGGGCCTCTGGAATTAATTATAATCATTTGGGCTTAATTAAATCCAATTTAAACCTTTTCATAAAAGTCTATGCACAAAATCCACAAACTAGGCCCTTTGTGCATCTAATTGAATTTAAATACCCAAATGGATTCCAAATCCAACAAAATTAAATATGTAAGTTCCATAACACTTATGTAACATATATAAATTAATTTGGTCCAAGAAAAAGCCCTCTAAGCCCTTCTTTATGGAGTTGGCGTGTGGCCCTCTTCTGGAGGGCTTCCTCCAACTTCTTCATTCTTTTGGCCCTTTATAATTTCTCCAATGGACCTATTAATTATTATATCAGTCCTATAACACTTATAGCATTCTTATAACACTTATAAGATAATAATAATTAATCATAAAATACATTATTTCAATTAGGTCCAATTTTGCAGAACATTTCTCAAAAGTTCCGCGGACAATTTTATTTGATCATAATTAATTAAACTCTTTAATTAATTATTATCTTATTCACTTCTCTACCTTCATAATAATATCAAATATTATTATCCTTGTTATTTTACCATTTTACCCTTTTCTCTATATGTGTGTGACCTATTGGGTTCCTGTCCATGTTGGCAGTATAATATGTAATTGTGAGTTCTATTCAAAACTCACATGATTTAAACTCCTTTAAATCATCTTATCAATCCCTATTGATACTTTTGATACATCATTATACAAGTCATGATTGGCCTCTAGCTAGGCATCATGACTACCCAAATGTTAGGAAAGTCATGTGGTTTGACTGTACCCTTTCATAGAAACAGTTACCGTGCAATTACTCCTTTCACCACTCTTATCTCAATTAGATTCTGAGTATGGATTTCTGTCAACTCATATAAATCTAATTATGTATGTTCTATTAATTTAACCATTGTTCCTGAAATGCCCTTCATGGATCTCCATCCATCTCGGCATATTACTCTGGCCAGAGATTCACTGAACAAGGCAATTATAGAATCATGTGAGATAACTTCCCTTGTTAAATCTGGGATGGTGAATCCTTTGTCAATCACTCAACTATCTTCAAGTAGGTCATGATATACCCAATCTCCTAACTATGTTCACTCCCAGTTGAAAGTAATCAGTTATGGAGTCAAAGTATACCACTTGCTACTTAAGATAACTTTGGTGATCTCAAGTCTAAGGATACTTGCACAACCGCTATGAAGAGATTCCTCACTGACATAGATTTAATATCCATGTGAGGATTCTCTATGCAGGTCTCCAATGACTTGTTCTTCTAACAAGCATCCACATGTTAGCTTTGATTATCTTTCATAATCACAGTTATGAGAACCACTGCTTGAACCATTCAAGAAGCATAACATGTGCTAGTCTGTCCGAATTAACAATGTCCTATCTTGTTAATTCTATGACTAGGGATATTTAGATATTAAGACATTTGCATGCAATAGACATCTCACATCATGAACACCTTCATGATTGCCTTTGCACTGTGTTTATAATATCTAGGACTTCATTTATTAATTTAAAATTTACGAACTCATGTATTCAAACATAGCATTAATAAATGAATGATGCCTTTTATTAAGAATATAAATTTCATACATATGAAAAACATCCCTATTACATGGGCTCTAGGGCATACTCTCTAACAATCTCCCACTTGCACTAGAGCCAATCACTCATATGTCTCAGACCCATGCTATTTATATGGTGATCATGCTTAATCTGGGAAAGTGCTTTAGTGAGGGGATCTGCCACATTGTCATCTGTGGGAACCCTTTCTATTTTCACATCATTTCTAGCTACTATTTCCCTTATGAGATGGTAGCGTTTGAGAACATGCTTGGATCGCTGATGAGACCGTGGTTCCTTTGCTTGCGCAATGGCTCCATTGTTGTCACAATATATAGGAATCGGATCAACAATGCTAGCCACCACTCCTAGTTCGGTTATGAACTTTTTGATCCAGACTGCTTCTTTGGCTGCTTCTGAAGCAGCAATGTACTCAGCTTCCGTCGTGGAATCAGTAGTTGTTTCTTGTTTGGAACTTTTCCAACTAACTGCTCCTCCTCCCATTATGAACACATAACCAGATTGTGATTTACAATCATCTTTGTCAGATTGGAAGCTGTCATCTGTATACCCATTTACTTCCAAACTGCCCTCTCCATATACCAAGAATATATCCTTAGTCCTTCTCAAGTACTTAAGAATATTCTTGACAGTTGCCCAGTGTTCCTCTCCAAAATTAGATTGGAATCTGCTTGTGACACTCAAAGCAAATGCTACATCTGGACATGTACATAACATAGCATACATGATAGAACCAATTGCAGATGCATATGGTATTCTATTCATGCTCTCTCTATCCTCCAGTGTCTGTGGACACATAGACTTAGAAAGGTGTTTCCCATTCACCATGGGTATAAACCCTTTCTTAGAGAGATCCATATTGAACCTCTTCAATACTTTATCTATATATGTACTCTGAGAAAGACCTAGCAACCTATTGGATCTATCTCTATAGATCCTTATTCCCAGAATATAGGATGCTTCTCCAAGGTCTTTCATGGAGAATTGCTTGGATAACCATATTTTAACAGATTGGAGAAGAGAGATGTCATTTCCCATGATCAATATGTCATCTACATATAGAACTAGGAAGACAATTGCACTCCCACTGACCCTTTTATACACACAAGGTTCATCTTCATTCTGTGAGAAACCAAACTCTTTGATTGTCTCATTGAATCGTATGTTCCAGCTCCTAGAGGCTTGCTTCAATCCATAAATGGATCTTTGAAGCTTGCATACCTTTTCGCCATTTCCTGATGTGAATCCTTCTGGTTGTGTCATATACACATCCTCGGTAAGATTTCCATTAAGGAAAGCTGTCTTCACATCCATTTGCCAAATCTCATAATCAGAATGAGCTGCAATGGCTAAAAGTATTCTTATAGACTTAAGCATCGCTACAGGAGAAAAAGTTTCGTCATAGTCAATACCTTCCTTTTGACGATAACCTTTTGCTACTAAGCGAGCTTTATAGGTAACTATATTACCTTCCATGTCAGTCTTCTTTTTGAAGACCCATTTGCACCCTATGGGTTTTATCCCTTCAGGTGGTTGAGTTAAAGTCCATACTTTGTTCTCATACATGGAGTCCATTTTAGACTGCATAGCCTTAAGCCATAAATCACGTTCTGAACTGTTCAAAACTTCTTGATAGCTTGTAGGCTCATTGTCCTCTACTACAGTTATGCCTCTATCCGAATCAATGTGAAATCCATATCTCACAGGGATAGAACGCATCCTAGTAGATCTTCTCGGATTTTGTGTATAATCAGGTTCAACTATAATCTCATCATTATGAAATTTAGTTTCGGGTTCAATCAGTTGATCATCTTCTACTTGTGGGTCTTGAACTTCACCAAGTTTAATTTTACTCCCACTATCCTCTCGTAGGAGAAATTCTCTTTCTAAGAAGACAACATGCCTTGAAACGAACACCTTTTGTTCTAAGCGATGATAGAAATAATATCCAAATGTTTCTTTTGGATATCCCACAAATAAACATTTGTTAGACTTAACATCCAGTTTGTCTGACATTGTCCTCTTCACATAAGCAGGACAACCCCATACTTTCATATGAGAAAGCGTGGGTTTCTTGTTATTCCACATCTCATATGGAGTAACATCAACCGATTTACTAGGAACTCTATTTAACACATAAACAGCAGTTTCTAGTGCATATCCCCAAAAGGACTTAGGCAAGTCCGCTCGGCTCATCATTGATCGAACCATATCTAATAGTGTTCGATTCCTCCTTTCGGATACACCATTGTGTTGTGGTGTATATGGAGGAGTCCATTGAGATAAAATCCCATTATCTCTAAGATAATCCTGAAACTCTTGACTTAAGTATTCTCCACCTCGATCTGATCTAAGTGTTTTAATACTTTTGCCAAGTTGTTTCTCTACTTCATTTCTGAATTCTTTGAACTTTTCAAATGCTTCAGACTTATATTTCATTAGATAGATGTATCCAAACCTGGAATAATCATCTATGAAAGTAATGAAGTAGGAGTAACCTCCTCTGGCATGTGTAGTCATTGGACCACATACATCTGAATGTATTAAGTCCAAAACCATTTTAGCTCGTTCTCCTTTACCAATAAAGGGAGCTTTTGTCATTTTTCCCAATAAACAAGATTTGCATGTATCAAATGATTCATAATCAAATGATCCCAAATCACCTGACTTGTGCAATTTGGTCATGCGTTTTTCATTTATGTGGCCTAAATGACAATGCCATAAGTATGAGGTATTTAGATTATCATGTTTCATTCTCTTGGTATCCACATTATGTACTTCTTTAATTAAATCAAGAACAAATATACCATTCTCAATGATAGCTTTTTCATAAAATATATTGTTCTTAAAAATGTAACAACATTTGTCCTTTAAAGAAATATCATAATCATTCATCAAACAACTGAAAGAAATAATACTTTTGTACAAAGCTGGAACATAATAACAATTATTTAATTCCAGTACTAATCCACTAGGAAGAGGCAAATAGTAAGTCCCCACAACTGTTGTAGAGATGTTCTGTCCAGTAGCTGACTGCAAACATATCTCTGCCTTTCCAACTTTTCTAAAGCTTCTAAGCCCCTGTAGATCATTACATAAATGAGATCCACATCCGGTATCTAATACCCAAGATTGTTTTGAAGCAATAGAATAAGTATTAATTTCAATCATATGAATACCTGAAGTAGAAGCATCAGCTTGCTTTTTCTCCTTGAGAGAATCTAGATAGGCCTTGCAGTTACGCTTCCAATGACCATCCTTTCCACAATGGAAGCAAGTTCCTTTGGGATTCTCTTTCTTGGCAACCTTCTTCTTGGAGATCCCACCATTCTTTGGCTGCGCCTTGGTTATCTTCTTCTTCTTCTTCTTCTGCTTCTTGCCTTTAGCAGAAGTGACAACCATGACACTTTTTGGATCCTTCTTAAATGATCCATCAGCTGTCTTGAGCATATTGATTAACTCAGGAATGGATACTTGGATCTTGTTCATGTTAAAGTTAAGCACGAAAGGTGCATAACTTGGAGCCAACGAGTACAAGATTAAATCTATGTATAGATCATTATCCATAACATAGCCAAGTCTACTCAAATGCTGAATATACCCATACATCTTCAATGCATGAGTAGCAGCTGAAGTGCCTTCCACCATTTTGCAACTAAATAGAGCTCGAGCAATCTCATATTGCTCAGTTCTATCCTGAGAAGAATAAAGCTCCTCTAGATGCAAAACGATGGTTCTAGCATCCATCATTTCATGTTGCTTCTGAAGCTCCGAGGACATAGCACCTAGCATCAGACATGATGCTGTTTCACTATCCTCCATGTATTTTCGATAAATGCCTTTGATCTCATCAACGGCATCATCTGATGGAAGTGGTGGTGGATCTTTTCAGCTCTGAGAACAATTCTCACTTGCCTGATCCAGTCAGAACAGTTGTTGCCAACCAGCTTGTTATCCAAGATTGATCGTATATTAATGTTTGATGTGCTCATGATGATGACCTAGATGTGAAAAAGAAAAGATATGAGAGTATGTTCATATATGTATGCATTAAAAAGGTCTTTAATTAATCCATTTACTCCCACTATTTTATTGCGAATTAATAGCCCTCACTATATAATCCGAGAAAACCCGATGGTTTTCTTAGTGGGCCAATATCCAATCCTTGATATGTAATTTGACCTTGACTGTGGTCAACAAGCCAAATTCCATACCCTTGAAAGGTAGGTATCTCTATACCAATTGTGTCTCTACACAACTATTGGATCATTAGGTTATCAACTCTTGATGCATGCATATCATATATGCATTCCCTAATCTTGCTCCTTGATATTGGTCTCCATCTTTATTTCTAATTCTAATCTAAGTAATCTAATTACATATTACAATTTGAAATGAAATACAAACCAAAAACAAGTGGCCGGGACATGAAAGTCCCCATTGGGCCAAAACCTACATTATGCTCAATCACATTGGGCTTTGTCCATAACTAACCATCATGCCAATCATTCACCCTTATATGCCTCTCTAATGCATAAATAAATGGATTACTAACTTTGTTTCAACCTTTGAAACTATATTTTGAGTTATTTAATGTTGTGATCAAATTAGGAAACTTTTTTCATTTTGGAAACTTTCATTTTAGGAATCCTTTTTGCATGCATGTGTTCTTGTCTTAATAATCAATCCAATTGATTATTAATTAATTATAAATTGATTATTTAATTAATTAATCATATTAAATAATTAAAAGAATCAATTTTGGGCTTAAAACAATTGTAGGCCGAAACCCACAGAAGAAAAACCCTAACTGTGTTCACACACAAACTAGTTTTGTGTCTTTTGGACCATTTGGGCCTTTTGGAATGAGCCAAGCCCACTCCAGCCCTTAAAACCCATTAATAAACTTAATTAATGTTTATAATGTTTAATTTAAATCAGCTTCTTGGGCCCACCAAGTCATTCACTAATTTAAACCAAGTCCGTAAACATTATTAAGCTCATTAAGTGGTTTTAATAAATTAAAATTAATCAAATTAATTTAAGGCCCATTTTAATTAATCCAATTAATTAAAAACACTTTAATATATCATATATATCAGATTTAGAAGTTCAAAAGTCGTTCTAATCAAGAACACATCAAGAACACACGAAGAACACCAATTTATCGAACTTTTCGACTAAACTAGTTTTCATGCAAAACTTGTTCGATTTTAATTTCGTTCGATCCTACGGCTTAATATCACATATTAAACACATAAAATATCATCTAAATCATTTTTAAATGGATCCATAAGAAATTAAATTAGAACAGCCCCTACATCACCTAGGGTTTCACGCCAAACCCTAATGGGTTTCACGCCAAACCCTAATCACAATCATTCAAAATTTTGTTTTTGTTTCCACCAAATTTATTTGATCACAAATACAACCAGAAATCAATATTTCTCATTCATGAACAATCAAATCTAATATTTTAAAGTTCATGAAATAAATAACTCAAAACAAAACAAAACTTATTCCGCAGAAAAATATAGAATTGTATATCCATGGCAAAACCGTGGCTCTGATACCATGTTGGAATTTAACGGTTACATGCATCACATAGATGAGCGGAATTTTAAAATTTTTTAACCATTAGATCTGATCTTGCCATGAATACACAATATAACTATATGAGAATAAGAAAAATCACCTTTGATTTTTGTTGAACAGTTGATTTTACTTCGCACCGGGTTGTCGCAAACCACAGTGTCCAAAATCGAACACCTCCAATGAGTAATCCACACTAGAGAGGGGTAAATTGAACCAACAAATTGGTGTTCAACTAGGCTGGCCGAAATTCCAAGAAGCTAGCTTGGAGTTGGCGCAAAAAGGGAGGGAGAATAAAGAAAATGACTTTCCTTTTGTTTTAATCACTTAACCCTAATTCTCATTAGTTGGCCTTTTATAGTTAGGTTAAAATTCCAACTCCTTAATGAGATTGGGCTCTTTAAAATTGCTGGAGAATTATTAATTGGGCCTCTGGAATTAATTATAATCATTTGGGCTTAATTAAATCCAATTTAAACCTTTTCATAAAAGTCTATGCACAAAATCCACAAACTAGGCCCTTTGTGCATCTAATTGAATTTAAATACCCAAATGGATTCCAAATCCAACAAAATTAAATATGTAAGTTCCATAACACTTATGTAACATATATAAATTAATTTGGTCCAAGAAAAAGCCCTCTAAGCCCTTCTTTATGGAGTTGGCGTGTGGCCCTCTTCTGGAGGGCTTCCTCCAACTTCTTCATTCCTTTGGCCCTTTATAATTTCTCCAATGGACCTATTAATTATTATATCAGTCCTATAACACTTATAGTATTCTTATAACACTTATAAGATAATAATAATTAATCATAAAATACATTATTTCAATTAGGTCCAATTTTGCAGAACATTTCTCAAAAGTTCCGCGGACAATTTTATTTGATCATAATTAATTAAACTCTTTAATTAATTATTATCTTATTCACTTCTCTACCTTCATAATAATATCAAATATTATTATCCTTGTTATTTTACCATTTTACCCTTTTCTCTATATGTGTGTGACCTATTGGGTTCCTGTCCATGTTGGCAGTATAATATGTAATTGTGAGTTCTATTCAAAACTCACATGATTTAAACTCCTTTAAATCATCTTATCAATCCCTATTGATACTTTTGATACATCATTATACAAGTCATGATTCGCCTCTAACTAGGCATCATGACTACCCAAATGTCAGGAAAGTCATGTGGTTTGACTGTACCCTTCCATAGAAACAGTTACCGTGCAATTACTCCTTTCACCACTTTTATCTCAATTAGATTCTGAGTATGGATTTCTGTCAACTCATATAAATCTAATTATGTATGTACTATTAATTTAACCATTGTTCCTAAAATGCCCTTCATGGATCTCCATCCATCTCGGCATATTACTCTGGCCAGAGATTCACTGAACAAGGCAATTATAGAATCATGTGAGATAACTTCCCTTGTTAAATCTGGGATGGTGAATCCTTTGTCAATCACTCAACTATCTTCAAGTAGGTCATGATATACCCAATCTCCTAACTATGTTCACTCCCAGTTGGAAGTAATCAGTTATGGAGTCAAAGTATACCACTTGCTACTTAAGATAACTTTGGTGATCTCAAGTCTAAGGATACTTGCACAACCGCTATGAAGAGATTCCTCACTGACATAGATTTAATATCCATGTGAGGATTCTCTATGCAGGTCTCCAATGAACTTGTTCTTCTAACAAGCATCCACATGTTAGCTTTGATTATCTTTCATAATCACAGTTATGAGAACCACTGCTTGAACCATTCAAGAAGCATAACATGTGCTAGTCTGTCCGAATTAACAATGTCCTATCTTGTTAATTCTATGACTAGGTATATTTAGATATTAAGACATTTGCATGCAATAGACATCTCACATCATGAACACCTTCATGATTGCCTTTGCACTGTGTTTATAATATCTAGGACTTCATTTATTAATTTAAGATTTACGAACTCATGTATTCAAACATAGCATTAATAAATGAATGATGCCTTTTATTAAGAATATAAATTTCATACATATGAAAAACATCCCTATTACATGGGCTCTAGGGCATACTCTCTAACAAGCTGTACACCTTACATACAAAATTGATTCATAACAAGCCAAAGGCAAGACTTAAAACTCAAAGAAGAACATCAACTAGAGACAAAAACTAAAGACAAAGGGAAGTTCATGGAAAAGAAAAGAAAATAAATAAATAAAAGTATAAAAATATAAATGAAGAATACAATCTAGAGACAAGTAAATGAAAAATTTAACAAAACAAAACAAAACAAAACATATAAACAAAAATCAATAAGGAAAGATTAGAAGAAGAAATTTTTAATAAGTGAAAGGAAGATTTAGGGAAAGAGAAAAACAAGAAACAAAACCACAATAAAAAAATAAAATAAATAAATAAATAAATAAACGAACATCACAACGAAAGACAAAGCACAAAAACAACACAAAATGACCAAAGAAAGAAATATGAGTAAAAAAAAGCCACACAAAAGATTTCCCAACAATAAAATAAAAGAAAAGAAAAGAAAAGAAAATATTAGAGATGAGAGGAGACTTACTTGGTCGATAAAAATAGAGAAGAAGAAAGGAACTAAAAACAACCATAATAAAAAAAATGTTAGAGAAGATGGAGAAGAGGGAAGGAGTAAAAGCAAGCTAGATCTAAACGACAAACTATGAGAAGTAGAAACTAGATCTAACTAACAAGAATGAAAACCCAACAAAAAGAAAATGAAGAAGAAGAAGAAAAGACTTACCGGTGAAGATGGTGGAGGACGACGGTGTATAATGGAGAAAAGGGAAATGAGAGGAAGAGAGAGAGAGAGAGAGAGAAAAATAAAAAGTGAAAGGAAACCCTAAACTAAAAAAAACTGAAAAGGGTGTCCGAAAAATAGGATTTTCAAATTTTGAATTTTAAATTTTTTTAAATTACTTGGTCACGGTTATTATGAGTTTCGTGGTAATCGTGAGGTATGCCGACCTACAATTCTGGACTAAAAACAAACTTAGGTCATGGTTTCTATTAATTTCATAGTAACCATGAGATAAAATGCAATTCCCTACTGGACTAAAATGATGCCTATGTCATGGTTACTATGAGTTTCATGGTAACCGTGAGGTAAAATGACTTTTTCCTCTATGTTAGAAGGGATGTAGCTCATGGTCATTACAAAAATCATAGTAACCGTGAGATACCCCACGTTTTGCTTCTGTAACAAAAATGGACATAGGTCACAGTTACTATCAATTTCATAGTAACCGTGAGATAAAATGAGTTTTGATTTTGGACTAAATTGAATTGACCTCACGGTTACCAAGTAAAATCTAGTAATCTTGTCCTAACATGCAAAATTAAAACTAAGCTAGGTCATGGTTGCTATGAAAATCCTAGTAACAGTGAGCCACTAAAATTTACCAAAAAAATTTTTTTATTTCTCTTACTCTCTTCTAATTATCAAACAAAACCTTCTTCTCCACCTAATAAACAAAAAACACCCACATATTTAATGAAACTCACAATCCTTTAACCACTAATCTTAACAAGACTACTAAAAAGAAAACAACACAAAACATTATTAAAAGTAAGAGTTAGAGGTAGTTCTGCATTTATCAAGTCCGCAGCTAGACTTTCAAGTACCGTCAAGGTTCGTGGAGAGTGACGATCACTGAAGCACCTTCAAATGTTGACTCGAAATAGGGTTTCACAAAATGTCCATTCACCTTGAATTCTTTCTCATCTCTTGGATGTTTAAGAGTCACCACCCCAAATTTGTCTGCTTTCACTAGCACATAAGGCCCTTTCCACCTCGATTTCAGTTTTCCCAGAAATAATCTCAATCTACTATCATAAAGCAACACTTTCATTCTAGGTGTAAGTTCTTTCTTGGATATTCTTCAATCGTGCCACTTCTTTGTGTTGTCTTTGTACTTCTTGGCATGTTCATAAGCCCAGAATGAGAGCTCCTCCAACTCGTTTAGTTGCAAGGACCTGCATTTTCCTACACTCTCAAGGTTAAAGTTTAAGAACTTAGTAGCCCAATAAGCCTTGTGCTCTAATTCCATCGGTAGGTGACAGGACTTGCCAAACACTAACCTAAAAGGTGACATTCCTATTGGTGTCTTAAAGGCTGTCCTATATGCCTATAAAGCTTCATCTAACTTAAGGTACCAATCCTTTCTTGATGCACTAAAAATTTTCTCCAAGATGGCCTTTAACTCTCGGTTGGACACCTCAACTTGGCCATTGGCTTGGGCATGATATGGGGTAGTGATTTTATGCCTCACTCCAAATTTTTTCAATAAGGCTTTGAATTGGTGGTTAACAAAGTATTTCCCAGCATCACTTGGGGCTCCATAACGGATGAATATATTCTTCCTTAAGAATTCTAGGACAACATTTGCATCACAAGTCCTAGTGGCGATAGCTTTTACCCACTTTCTCAAATAATCCACTGCCACCAGGATATATTCAAACCCATAAAAAATCGAAAAAGGTCCCATGAAATCTATCCCCCACAAATCAAACAATTCTACCTCAAACATGTTGGTCAATGGCATCTCATCTATCCTAGTTATGTTTCCCACCCTTTGACATTGATCACAAGCTTGAATGAACAATTTAAAATCATTAAATAAGGTGGGCCAATAAAATCCAGAAGAGAGAATTTTTGATACTATTCTGTTGGGTCCGTGATGTCCACCAGCTTCTTCACTATGATAGGCTTGTATAATCTCTGCTTGCTCTTCGTTAGGGATACACCTTCTTAGCATTTGGTCAGCACAAAGGTGAAAAAGGTAAGGATCATCCCAAATGTAATGCTTTGCATCAGCTTGCAACTTCTTCCTTTATTGCCATGTGAAGTCCTTTGGCATATAACCACCTGCGAGAAAATTTGCAACATTAGCGAACCAAGGTACAGAGATTTCACAAACAAATAATGTACAAATATGCTCATCAGGGAAAAAGTCCACAATCTCCCCTTTCTCAACATGATCATGCTCCAATCTTGATAAATGATTTGCCACATGGTTCTCTGCTCCCTTGTCTTTGATCTCCAAATCAAATTCTTGCAAGAGTAGTACCCATCTTATTAATCTCGGCTTGGATTCCTTCTTGGAAAAGAGATGTCTTAGTGCTGTATGATCAGACCACACCATAATTTTTGCTCCAAGTAGATATGATTGAAACTTCTCAAAGGAAAATACAATGGCAAGAAGCTCCTTTTCAGTTGTGGTATAATTGACTTGAGCTCCTGTCAAAGTGTGGCTTGCAAAATAAATTGCACAAAATACTGTCTCTTGCCTTTGTCCGAGTACTGCTCCCACTGCAAAATTACTTGTATCGCACATTAGCTCAAAGGGCAAATTCAAATTCGGAGATATGATCACCGGAGCTGAAATAAGCCTTTGCTTCAATAATTCAAACGCCAATAAACACTCATCATTAAATTCAAAAGGAGTATCTTTCATTAACAAATTAGATAAAGGCTTTGCAATTCTTGAAAAATTATTTATGAACCGATGGTAGAAACTTGCATGACCTAGAAAACTTCTAACTCCCTTGACATTGGTTGGTGGTGAAAGCTTCTCTATAACTTCTATCTTTGATTTGTCTACTTCAATCCCTTTCTTAGAAATTTTGTGTCCCAAAACTATGCCTTCCCTTACCATAAAGTGGCATTTTTCCTAATTTAGTACTAAGTTGGTCTTCTTACACCTACCTAACACTAAATCAAGATGCTCTAAACAGCTATGAAAGTCTAGCCCAAAAATGAAAAGTCATCCATGAACACCTCCATAAATTTTCTATAAAATCATGAAAGATTACCATCATACACCGCTGAAACATAGTTGGCATATTACACAGTCCAAAAGGCATCCTCCTATAGGCAAATGTGCCATAAGGGCAGGTAAAGGTTATTTTGTCTTGATCTTGAGGGGCAATGGGAATTTGTAAATATCCCAAATACCCATCTAAGAAACAATAAACCTATTCCTCACTAACCTTTATAACATCTGATCAATGAATGGCAATGGAAAATGATATTTCCTAGTGGCATGGTTCAATCTCCTATAGTCTATGCACACTCTCCAACCCTTAATTGTCCGAGTTGGGTTGAGTTCATCTAATTCATTCTTTACCATTGCCATTCCCCCCTTTTTAGAGACACATTGCACTGGGCTAACCCATTTACTATCAGAGATTGGATAGATTATACCCGAATCAAGTAGTTTGAATACCTCTTTCTTTACAACCTCTTACATAACCGGATTGAGCCTTCTTTACGGTTGAGCTTTTGGTTTTCAATCATCCTACATAGGAATTCAGTGAGTGCAATAGCTTGGATTAATACCCTTTAAATTCGCTGTGTCCCATCTTATAGCCTCTTTGTGCTTTTTCAACACCTTAAGCAGCATCTCCTCTTCAACATCTGTCAATAAAGAAGAAATAATCATTGGCTTTTCTTCTTTTTCTAAAAATACATACTTCAAATGAGGAGGAAGGGGTTTAAGTTCATATTTCAACTCCCCCTCTCATAAAGTAGTTCTCTCTTACTTCAGAATCTCCTCTTTACAACCCTCTTCCACAGTTGCTATCAATTTTTCTTCTACTCTATCCAACTCTTCACTCTCCAAAGAATGCATCAAGTTTGAATTCATTGGATCATTTAGCAATATTTTTTCTTACATTTCTTCTACACATTCATCAATGTTATCCATGAAATAGATCGGCTCCTCTAGACCACTTGCTGGATATTTTTAAGCCTTGTTAATATCTACCACCAATTCTTCATTGTTGAATCGAAGAGTGACCTTTTGCCCATGGACATCAATTAGAGCCTTTGCAGTATTCAAGAATGGTCTTCCCACAATAAGTGGTACCTTCATATCCTTCTCTATTTCCATGACCATGAAATCTACTGAAAAAATAAATTTTCCCACTTTAACCAATAAATCCTCAATAACTCCTTTCGGCTTTCTCATTGATCTATCCGCAAGTTAAAGTCTCATTCCTGTTTCTTTGAGATTGCCTAAGTTGAGTTTCCTGCACATAGAATAAGGCATCAAGTTAATGCTGGCTCCTAAATCACATAAGGCATTTCCAACAAAGGTCTCACAAATTTCACAAGGCAAAGTAAAGCTACCTGGATCTTCCAATTTTTTCGGGATCTTATTCATGATAATTACACTACAGTTTTTCATAAGTTGCACAGTTCCATACCCTTTTAATTTCTTTTTGTTAGAACAAAGTTCCTTCATAAACTTAGCATAATTAGGCATGTGTGCTAGGGCTTCAGCAAAAGGCAAGTTAATATGTAATTTCTTAAATATTTCGGAAAACCTAGCCAATTGCTAAATTTTCTTCTCCTTCCTAGCTACAGCAGGAAATGGCAACCTTTTAATATCAAGATCCTCTACGGTTGGATTCACTATACTCTTTCCTTTGTCATTCCTTGGAGTATCCATATTTACATCTACTCTAGAGTCAGAAATACTTACCTTCCACGTTGGTTCCTCGAAATTAGTTGATGAAGTTGGTGATTTACCTCTCTCTTCCTCTCGTGCTGCCTCCTTACCACTTCTCAAAGTGATTGCTTTGGCCTCCTCCTTGGGATTGTGATCCACATTTGAAGGAAACATCCCTGGTTGTCTATTCGACATTAAAGTTGTAAGTTGACCCAATTGAGTCTCCAAATTTCTCATTGAAGCATCTTGGTTCTGGTTCCAATGCTCTTGAGACTTCTATCTTGATTCTTGGCTCGTCATGAATTGTTGTTGGCTATTCATGAATCTAGAAAACATGTCTTATAAGTTAGGCTTCTTTTCTTGAATGGGTGGCCTTGATTGGAATCCCGATGGATGGTATGGTTGAGGTTGTGCTTGATTATAACTTTGCCCTTGATGGTGGTTTGGTGGATAAGGGGCTTGGTAATGATTGGTGGCTTGTGGTTGGTGAGGCTGAGTATGATTATGATAGGCATTTGAGTGGTAAAGGACTCTTGCTTGTGGTTGAGAAGGTGAAGTTTGTTGATTCCCATCCTTCCAAGAGAAGTAAGGGTGATATCTCCATCCTGGATTATATGAATTGTTGTAGGGATCATTCCTTCTAAAATCACCTAATGCATTCACATCTCCTACAATTCCTCCTTCTTGGACTCTTTGCCCACTTTCACACAGTCCACTCCCTTGATTTACTGCAACCACATTTTAAACTTTCAAGCCGCTCAACTTTTTTCTCACCATTTCTAACTGGGCTTTCAATAATGCTACTTCATCGACATTGTGTAACCCTTGCCTCCTTGGGACTGATCTAGGGGTACTCCATTGAGAGTTATTTGCCACCATCTCATCCAACAATTGAAAAGTGTCCCCAGGTAGCTTTTGCAAGAAGGATCCTACTGATGCTCCATCCAATAATGACCTTGTTTGAGGTGTAACTCTAGCATAAAAGATGGTCATCAGTTGGTAAATAGCTATCTCATGATGCAGACAACTTTTCAATAATCTCTTGAACCTTTCCCAAGCTTTGTGAAAAAGGCTCATCATTCATTTGATAGAAACTCATGATGCTATTTCGAATGTTTTCAGTCTTTGTTGGAGGAAAAAATCTCATCAAGAACTTCTCTTGCATCTGATCCCATGACCATATTGACTGGCATGGTAACATTTGTAGCCACTCTCTTGCTTTGCCAATCAAAGTGAATGGAAACAGCTTCAACCTTACTGCATCCGTACTAACACCCATAATTTGGATTGTATCACTAACTTCCAGAAATATGTCGATATGCTGAGCTGGATCTTCCACTTCCAAACCAGAGAACTAATTCCTTTGTACCATAGTAATGGTGGCTGGCTTGAGTTCATATTGTACTCCTCTAGGCAATACAATTGTTCGATGGTCTTCATTCCATCTTGGCATAGTGTAGTCTCTTATGGTCCTTTGCCTAGGCACTTCTTCTCTCCTTGCCCTTGGCATTTGTTCATGTGCCTTCGGCACTTTTTCATTCTCAGGAGGAAACTCATCAAGAGGAGGATCATGCTCCATATCATTATCTTTATTGGCTCTCCTTCTTTAGTGTAGGATCCTCTCGATTTTAGGATCAAAAGGTAGTAATTGCTCATGTCTTATTCTGTTCATGCACTAATTTCACCTGAAAAGAATCAAGAAAAATTAAAATAAAGGAAAGAAAACACATACAAACAATAATCACAACTTACTAACAATGCCAAGTCCCTGGCAATGGTGTCAAAAACTTGTTGCGACCCTATCAAGTGCACTAGATCGACAAGTAATAAAGTGGGGTAAATTTAAGACCCTCAATATCAAACCCAAGGGAATTGTATGTGAAAACTGTGGAAATTAATTATATGCTAAAGAATTCCCAATTGTTTGTGTGTATGAGTTGTTTAATTTATATAAAGCAAACTTTAAAAACTAAAATATACAATGAAAAAAATTAAATTCTACTAATAGTAAATTAAGTATGTATTAAATTCTGAAAAAATAACAAGTGTGAAAATCCATAGAAATTAAACGTTGCTCAGGTTCACTCATCCACCCCATACCCATTGTGAATTAATTTTACCTAAAAGTATACATGAATGAATTCGAAATAACCCTTTTAACCCAATCGTCCCATTCCGGAGGCAGTTATTCTTGTTGCTAAACATCCCATTCCGGAGCCAGCCTAATAACTAGCCTAAGCACGAGTCTAACATCCTAAGTTTGGTTTGCTTTCCCATTTCGGAGCCAAACAACCCAAAACGCATCTATTTCATTACACACTCAAACTCTACAACTAAATTTACTGCACATCTAGAGTCCCATTCCGGAGCAATCTAAAATAGACAATACTTTTAGATAGAAAAGCTGAGCAAAGATTCATCCACAGCATTCAACTCACACAAGCATCAACATCCAGTTAAGATAAAAGATACAATCATTCGACAAAGCTGGAAATCACTTGAAGAGATAAAAACTAATGAAACATAATAAGCAATAGTGAAATAAACCATTCATTCATTCATATATATATATATATATGTTCAATATTCACATCTTTGGGTAGGGGATTCAAAGATCCCCCAAACAACTAAAAGACTACTCACTATCCATCACAAAATGAAAAGAGAAAAGGATAGAATAACCCCTGAAATTCATGATGAAGAAAACCCAGCTGAATCCAAGTTCTACAATCTCTTTCTCCAAAACTTAACTGGAAAAAAGAGTTTCAAATGTATAGATCTATACTTGTGAACTATAAATCTATGTTGAATCTAAGTATTTTTGTGTAAATCCAACTATTTTCAAGTAAATCTATGTATATATGTGTGTAAAATGAACTAAGAAATCAAAGAAGGAAGAGAGAAAAACCTAAAACCTAATAAAAATCAACTCTCTTGATTCTACAGAATAACCTGCCTTTTATAGGTCAATATGGGTCACGGTTACTATGAAATCCATGGTAACCATGACCTCTAATAAAAAACCCTCTTTTGGTTGGAATAGGTAATGGTTACTATGAAATTCTTAGTAATCGTGAGATGGCTCAGAACTGTAATCTAGAATTGGGTCACGATTACCATGAAATTTCTGGTAACCGTGAGATAGCTTTACTCTTCACTTTGGATTAAAAACATGCCTACCTCATGGTTACTATAAAATTTTTAGTAATCTTGGGGTGCTTCTCCTTTATCTTTTGTACTGAAAGCTCCATAGGTCACGTTTACAATCCTATCATGCACAATCGCCATGCTGATTGTGACAAGCTTCAAAACAGTGCATTTTGATAGAATATATGGGTCACGGTTACTAAAAATTTGCTAATAACCGTGAGGTACCTACAAAAATCACAAAGTTCCATCAAAATCTCTCAAATTCACACAAAAGCTAGAATTAACTAAGAATCGGATAAATTATTAAATGCAAGCAAAAATAAAGCAAAAGACGCTATAAAACCAATGAAAACTAGGCTAAAATTAAACTAAAACTAAATATTGAATTTGAGTTGTCAAACACTATTGCTAATAATTCCTTCTCGGTGGTGGTATAGTTCATTTGTGCACTGGTGAGTGTGTGACTTACATAATAAATGGTATGAAAAACTTTCTCCTTCCTTTAGCCTAAAACCACTCCCACTGCATAATCATTGGCATCACACATAATTTTGAATGGTAAACTCTAATCCAGTGATGCAATTACTATTGTTGAAATTAAATTTTGTTTTAACAAACTGAAAGCCTATAAACACTCATCATGAAAGTTAAATGCAACATCTTTAATCAATAAATTTGAAAAAGATTTTGCATTTTTTGAAAAGTCTTTGATGAACTAGCAATAAAATTTGACATAAACAAGAAAAATTCTAATGCCTATAACACTCATAGAAGGAGGTAGTTTATGAATAACATCCACTTTAGCTTTATCAAACTCAATTCCCTTCTTGAAAATTTTATACCTTAAGACTATAACTTTCCCACCATAAACTGATATTTTTTTCCAATTAAGGACAAGGTTAGTTTCTTCGCATCTCTCTAATACTAAAGCAAGATTGGTTAGACAACTCTCAATATCACTCCTATATAAGATGAAATCATCCATGAAAAATTCCATAAATTTTTTAATTAAATCATGAAAAATGGCCATCATACACCTTTAAAATGTGGTAAGCACATTACAAAGACCAAAAGTCATTTGCCTATATGTAAAGGTACCATATGGATAAGTGAAAGTGGTCATTTCTTGGTCTTCCAAGGCTATGGGTATTTGTATGTACCCCGGCTAACCATCTAGAAAATAGTAAAATCTATTTCCAACCAACCTTCTAGCATTTGGTCAATAAAAGGTAAAGGGAAATGGCCCTTCCTAGTAGCATTATTCAGCCTCCTACAATCAATACACACTCTCCATCCCATCATTATACGTGTGGGTATGAGTTCATTATTCTCATTAGTCACTATAGTCATACCCCCCTTCTTAGGCACACATTGAACTGGACTAACCCAACTACTACTGAAAATAGGATAGATAATACTTGCATCAAGCAATTTAAGTACCTCCTTTTTCACAAGCTCTTGCATTGCTGGGTTTGGCCAGTGTTAGGGGCGCACCACTAGTTTAAAATCATTCTTCATAGGAATTTAATGTGTACAAAAGCTGAGCCTGGTTCCTTTAGGGTTTGAGGTCTCCCACCCAATGGCTCTCTTGTGCTTTTTCAACACTGCAATATACATCTCTTTCTCCAAACTTATTTTAAGAGAAGAAAAAATTAAAGGTTTTGCATTTTTCTCTAAGAATACATATTTTAAATGAGAAGGAAAGGTTTTAAGTTCAGAATTTATTTCTCCCTTAGGAAAGGAATAATCTTCCTCCTTTATTTCTCCATCATCATGCTCTTTATTTAGCTCTTTCAACAGCTCTTCCTCTTGTTTACCTATATGTTCCTTGCTCTTAGAATGCATTAAACAACCTTGAAGCTTATCTTCCAAAAGAATCTCCTCTTGATTCTTATCCACACATTCTTAAACACTGTCAATAAAGCACACAGACTTTTCAAAGTCATATAAGGGAGTTTGCATCACTTTATTGACATTGAATACCATCTCTTTATCATTGAATCTGAAGGTTACCGTTTGTCTTTAAGCATCTATCAATGCCTTTACAGCATTCAAAAATGGTCTTCCAATAATTAATGGCACCTTCCTTTCTTCCTCCATATCTATCACAACAAAATCCACTAGGAAGATGAAATTTTCCACCTTAGCCAACAAGTCCTTAATTATGCCCTTTCGCCTTTTCATGGACCTATCTACCAATTTTAGCGTCAATTAGGTTTTTTTGATGTCTCCCAAGTTCAATTTCCTACAAATGGAGCAAAGCATCAAATTTATACTAGCACCTAAATCACACAAAACATGACCCACAAAATTCCCTCCTAACTCACATGGTAAAGTTAAACTACCTAGATCTTCTAATTTTTTAGGAATTTTGTTTATCAAGATAGCACTACAATTTTCAGACAATTGTATCGTACCCATACCTTATAGCTTTTTCCTTATTAAAACATAGTTCTTTTATAAACTTAACATATTTAAGCATGTGCAATAAAGCTTATGTGAAAGGTAAATTCACATTCAACTTTTTAAACATGTCAAGAAATCTAGCTAAATTTTTCATTTTGTTTCTCTTTCATAGCTAAAGAATGATAAGGTAATTTAAACTCATCAATACTAGTGACATAAGATTTTTCCTTACTTTTACCTTGATCAATAGCTTTAGGTACTTCAATGATAAGATTAGGTTCATAATTACTTACCTCTACTGTTGGTTCCACCATTTTTTTAAGAAGGTTTACCTTTTTCAGTCTCTTTTACCTCTTTTCCACTCCTCAAGGTGATAGCCTTTACCTTTTCCTTACGACTTTGATCTACATTAGATTGAAATGTACCATAAGTTCTATTAGAGAGTTAATTAGAAAGTTGCCCTACTTGAGTTTCCAAGTTTCTGATAGAGGCATCCTAATTTCTCATTGTTAGTGCTAATCCACAAGCGCATAGTTCACTGATTATAGTACTTAAGATATTATTCCCACAAGGAAACGATGAGTGATTGCACATTATTACTCAATTCTTAATCTTGTTTACAATATTCATGATATGTTGCATTAACTAGATCTATGCTACAACTAGAAATACTAATTTAACCTACTTTATTAATAATCAAAGAAGACAATTAAAGGTTGATATTATATGATATAAATTGAACTTGAACTTATTTTCTCACTTTGAATTTTACTCTTACAACACAAACCAAGTTGGATTAATTTCCTAATTCATTCTCTCCACATGAAATAGTTATTCCTAAAACATGCATATATAATTCTAACTCTTAATTCTCATTAATGTGTTAGTTAATTATAAACACTTATCTTAAGATTAAATGCCTACTTATAGTAATTATCTTAATATCCCGATCTCTAAAGCGATATTTTGATAATGAATCCTTACTAGCTATAAGAGAGAATATATTTCTCAATCATACTCTCACTTATATTAATCATGTATAAAATACCAATAAGGAATTCTGTGAATAAGATTATGTATATCACTAAGAATATATAAGATGTGGACATCAATGTTTAAGTTCTTAAAGAAAATATCATTCAACTAAATATAAGAAGAAGTAATAGATAAGAGATAGTAAAAAGAAATCTCTCAACCATTTTTCACTCTCTAAGTAGATCTTCTTCTTATTGCTTGCCTTCTTCTCAAAAGAACAAACTTAAAGTGTACTAATTACATCAAAAGAAAAATAGAAATTGAAATTGTTCTTTTTCACAACTTGTGTACATCTTGCAACTAACTACTTCTTATATTGATATAGGATTTCAATCCTTGTGTCCTTCAGAAATGCCCCACCAGAAGTATAAAACCCTTGGTGGAATAACATGCCCCTTCAAAAGTCTCTACAAAAGTAACCACCCAACATCTCCTTACTATCGCGCTTGCAAAGGATGTCATGCTCGAAACAGGACATGCTTCCTCTTGTGTTAACTTTACTCTACATTGACCTTCTTGATCGATGTCTAGCAAGTGTACTAGATCGGCTAGTAATATAGGGAAATAAAGATTAAGACTCCAAATATCAAACCAAAGGGAAACTTGTGTGTGTATGAATATATTTTTAAGTTTTAGAATGAAAATTATGTGTAGAGAGAGCGAAGAGATCCCAAAAGTTATGATGAAAATTTAAAACCTAATTGAAGCAATTAACTTGAAATAAATAACAAGAGTAAATTAAAACAAAAAGGGACAATCAATACTGGACTCCATATGAAACAATACTTAAATGCTAGGTTTTGTTTTTTGCAAATTCACCTTCTAGTCCTTCAAGTTTTCCTTTTTCTTTCAATTTTACACCTAAAAACACAAATAAACACAATTAAGCTCTCAAAATAAAAATTAAACTCTAAATTAACTAAACTACTAAAAAATAAACCCAATAAACTAACTAAAAACACTAAAAAAACAAAATCAAATGTACACTAATCAAATACCCCACACCTAGCCTTTGCTTGTCCTTAAGCAAACTTGAACCAACCACATTCTCAAATTTATCAAACTTTATCTAAGAAATATGTAATTCAAAATTTAGTTTAGCATTTAACAAGAGCACTTAACAAAATTTCAATTAGAATAGCTTTAAACAAAACAATATAAGCTAGTTTCCTTGTGTGTGTGCAAGACCAAAACATTTTAATCACTTTTCAAAACCAAAACACCAATGCAATTACAAAGCCAAGCTTTAGAATGAATGTACACCTAAATGTACAAATGGTTTCGCACTTGAAACTTTAGAAACACCATAGGCCTTTCCTTTAGTACTGGAACCAGAAGGTCATCACCGCGAAAATAACTCATAAGCAACTTAAAATCACATAGGTCTTTTAATGGTTGTAATGGGGCTAAGGTAGTGGTTAACAAAGAGAAGATAAAAGATATTCAAAAAGAGTTAGCTACTCAATGCCTTAAATAAATCAATGCTTCATATTCACAGCTCTTGTCCCCAAATTATTTTACTTGCTAAGAACAATTAAGAATAAGACTATAATTCTTTAATAGAAGAAGAAAGCTAAAATTTGCAACAATTACCCCACACTTAAGAACTTGCCATAAACTGTATTATTTTCAATCTTTCTTTCTCTTTCTCTTTTTCTTTTTCTTTTTCTTTTTTTTATGCTTAGGGGCACAAAAATGTGATTTCAAAACTAACTACTTCTATTAATCCCACTTACTTGCTATTCCCAATAAAGAACCAATCATATTTCCATTAATCTATCCAAAACTAGAGTGGTAACTCTATTAAGGGAAGATAAAGACTTTTAGGTTATATGGTAATTAATGAGGTAGCAAGAAAATAATTAATGTGACATGCATTAAACATGTCTTTTTAAGCTCAAAGTGGGTTAACAGTGGTAAAAAATATATATCAAAGTAGGAAAATAGTCTATATTAGGCTCAACAAGAAAAATTTCCTAGTTCATTTTTTAAGTTGCAATGAGTTGTTTCTATGCTTCAAAGGGTGATGAGGAAGGTTCTAGTGTTCTAAAAATTCCTTACTCAACTATTTCAATGCATTGGTTTTTTTTTAAGTTCAAAAACTGGTCTAATGTGCTCAAGATTTTGGAAACAAACAAATATATGCAAGTTCAAATGCTAAACTAACTAAAATTCATTAAACAACTTACTAGTTCTGCTGCTAACCTAAGAATTTTAACTCATGCACATTGTAATTTTAAAGTTCAATATGTTCAAAATTTGAGAACAAATGGGGCATACTAAAGTTTAAGTGAAAGTTCAAAGATAAGATGCTTACAAACATTTAATAGTACTTAAAGTTAACAAAACAGTAAAAACACACCAAACTAAAAAAACAAAAACTAAAGATTAAATGAAAGAGAGTGAAGAAAGTTTCAACTTCCTGTAAAATTGCTTTGGATAAGCTCTACCCCCCTCTCAAAATGTTACTGTCTACAGCAACTATCATCACTCCGCTAGTGGCAATGGTGGTAGTTGGAAGCACTTCCAGAAATTGGTAGCGAACACTTTTAAATTATTTTTCACTTCAAGAACATGTTCCTGCAAAGTGTCCATATGTCCTTCTAGCCTATTCATCCTAGTGTTTGTTTGAGTGGTATAAACCTGCAATTGATCAGATAGGGCCTGTGGTGTGGGTGCAGGATCTTTAGGTTTAGATTTCAAGTCAGATGTTTTCGCTTTATTTCTTCCTACAGTAAGTTCATGCAGATATTATGCCCTATCGAACCAATGTCTCTTTGGTTTCTTAATCAATATCTTCATCCAAGCTAACATGGCGTAATCTATGTAAGATGGTTTTCCAATAAACTTCCTTGTATCTATGTAGTTTACCGCTCTAGCCATAATGGTGGCCACCCAACCTATTGCTATTGCCTTAATTTTGGTGCTCATTCACTGCAGTTCCTTAATTTTCTGACACAAATGTACAGCCTTATTGATTTGGATTCCCTCAACCATGCATCTCAGTAACATACATTCCCCATTGTTAATATTTCTCGGGCTTCCTAAGCAACTAAATACAGTGTAGATAAGAACCTATGAAGAATCCTAAGAAGATGACTTCCTAAAGCCTGAGCCTTAAGCTTGCTAGGTTTGTATTAGACTGGATTTTAAGGATCTCAAATGAACTCCTAGTTTTCTTGTGGTGTAGCATTGGGTAGTTCACCTATCACATTATTTGGGAAACCTAAATGGGCAGAAAATTTAGGAAATAACATGTAATAGGTTTTTCTCCCTAGTTTGAAACTTACAGTACCAACATCTTATTCATCTTCATGGGACAACTTAAAAGAAGTAAAAAACTGAATTGCAACATACAGATAGACTTCTGGATGTTTATTAATGAATTATTCCTAGCCAATACCAGCAATCAGAGGATATACCTCATGCCAAAGATTTCCATCCAAGATGTCAAGAAAAAACCCACTTAAGTAAAGTGGTTTGACATACTTGAGTTGCTTGAAATACTAAAAACATTTTAGCTTTATCCTCATCAATATAGGCAGGAATAGACTTCTTGGATGTTAATGCTTATGCTTCTTTAGACTTCTTAGATGCCTCAGCTGGTGCGGCAATTTTAACCACCTTATCTTTCTTTTGATGCCTTAGATGTGTCAACCTTATTTGCTTTCCTGGAACTCACTGAAAAGATATAAACAAATAAAGGCCATTAAGTAAAATAGATAAGCAAAGGATATTGTTGACCAAATTAGCACAAAAAGATGGTGAAAAATATGTATTAATGAAACTTCATATTAATATGTATCAATGCAAAAATGATTTATCAAAGTAATGAGATTGAAAATTGTGGCCTTAGTAGTGAATATATTCTTTGAGACATTTCATCAAACATGTTATGTGCACAAGTTCACAAGCCTACATTATATGAAATTTCAAAACTTTAACAACCTAAAAATGGATCATTAACACATAATTTATCACCAATGACATTGAGCATCTCAATTTTCAACAATAGTAAGCAATAATAAAGAAATCTAATGAAGAACATAACCCAATTTCACAAATGTAAGCCATGAATTTGTATGCCAAATGATGAAATTGAAAGCAATAAAACACTTGTGATGAAAAAGATGGTGAGCAACTAAATTCAAAAGAAAGTTACACAAGAGAACTTGATTCGAGAGAATGCTTAAGTGAGTGGAGGGAGAATGCAAGTGAAAAACCAAGAGAAAACGAGCATTTGGACCCTTTATGGTGGACTCAGTGGAATGAGAGGACCCATTCGGTGGGATAAGGAATCTCATTCTACCGAATGGCCCTTTACTACCGCTTAAAGCTTAATAAATGACCAAAAACACAAAGTGCACATGTGGGAAACACTATTTGGTGGGATGAAGAGTCATTTTACCGAATCATGATGTTCCATTTGATGGAATCAAATTTGATTCTACCGGATGGTCCATCACTAGATCATACGACCAAACTTTAATGAATTAAACCTTAAATTAGACACATTCTCTTTTGGTGGGATCAAAAGGCATTCCACCGAATGCTTTTTTGCTGCAACAATAGACACAAAATTCTATTAGCTAATAAAAAACTCATGGTCTGCATTAACTTGCTATCATTAAATGCCCATTCAAATCACAATAATTTGACTATAATCTAAATAATTTAGCACACATTTGACTTGTGTTCATGCAATCTTCCTTCTCTAAATTGATTTCTTACTACTAACAATGTATTATGCTCTATGCAAAAACTCCAAGTTAAAAGCTCTACCTTAGGATTTGTTTTCTTGCTAAAGTACACTCATCTTATATTTGAAAAACTTCAGCACTTTCTTGGTTTCTTAGGAAATTGATCTCACTTCACAAAGCACTTCCTAAAATTAATACTAGAACAATCAACATATATGCAAACAAAACACATAAAGAACCCAACTGAAAACAAAAAAAGTTAATGCATTAAGTAAACTGCAAAGGGTAAAGCAATTAGCTCTGAGTTTAACAAGTCCTCAGCTAGACTTTGGGCTTCTAATGTTATTCTTGAAATACCATCACTGCTTTAGCCACCTCCACTCTTCCCTCAAAGTATGGCTTCAATCAATATCCATTCACTTTATACTTCCTGCCATCTTTTGGACTTTTTATAGTTACCATGCCAAATTCGTTACTAGACAAAACTTGATAAGGCCCCAACCATCTGGATTGTAGCTTACCTGAAAACAAGCGCAACCTGCTGTTATATAATAACACCATCATACCGGGAGTAAATTCTTTAAATTTCAAATGCTTATCATGCCAATATTTCATTTTCTCCTTATAAATTGCTACATTGTCATATGACCATCACCGAATTTCATCGAGTTTATTGAGCTGTAACTTTCTTTTGTCTCCTGCACATCTTAAATCAAAATTAAGAAACTTTGTTGCCCAATAATATGCTTTATGTTCCAATTCAACCGATAAATGAAAAGATTTTCCAAAGACAATTCTAAAAGGAGACATGCGTATAAGAGTCATAAATGCAGTTTTATAGGCCTAAAGAGCCTCATCCAACCTATAATACCAATCATTCCTAGCACTATTGACAGTCTTTTCTAAGATTGATTTTAACTCCATGTTAGACACTTTCACTTGCCCATTTGCTTGGGGATGATATGGGGTCATTATCTTGTGCTTAACACCAAATTTTCTAAGCAATATTTCAAATTGATAGTTAACAAAATGCTTGCCTCCATCACTTATAATGGCTTTTGGTGCTCCAAATCTAGTAAAAATATGTTTTCTAATAAATTCAAGCACCACCTTGGTATCACAAGTCCTAGTTATTATGACTTCAACCCATTTACTCATATAATCTATAACAACTAAAATATATTCAAATCCAAATGAGTTTGGAAATGGCTCCATAAAATCTATACCCCAAACATCAAAAATTTCCACTTCAAGTATGTTATTCAAAGGCATTTCATCTCTTTTAGAAATATTTCTTACTCTTTGACATTTACCACAAAGCTCAATAAATGATTTAACATCTGAAAAGAGAGTAGGCCAGAAAAAACCTGATTGGAGAATCTTTTGTATCGTACGATTAGGTCCATGATGTCCTCCAACTTCCCCTCCATGACATTGTCTCATGATGTCTTCTTCTTCTCCCTCTGGAACACATCTTCTAAGTACTTAATCTGAACAAATATTGATTAGATATGGATCATCCCAAAGATAGTGTTTGGCATCTGCTTGCAGCTTTTTCTTTTGTTGCCAAGTGAAATCTTTGAGAAGATAACCTCCTGCAAGAAAATTAGATATATTAGCATACCAAGGAGCCATAAAATTACAAGCATAAATTGCACTAATATATTCATTAGAAAATAAATTAGCAATTTCTCCTTTTTCAATATTGGCATGATCGAGTCTAGAAAAATGGTTTGTCACATAGTTTTCAGCTCCTTTCTTGTCTTTAATCTCGACATCAAATTCTTGTAACAGCAATACCCAGCGAATAAGTCTTGGCTTGGAATCCTTTTTGGCAAAAAGGTGCCTTAAAGCTGCATGATCCGTCCATACTGTGACTTTGGAACCTAGGAGATAAGATCGAAATTTATTTAAAGAAAATACAATTGCTAAAAATTCTTTCTCCGTGGTGGTATAATTGATTTGAGCTCTGGTAAGTGTGTAGCTTGCATAATAAATATTATAAAAATATTTTCCTTTCTTTGGCCTAAAATTGCTCCCACAGCATAGTCACTAGCATCACACATGATCTCGAATGGTAAACTCCAATCGGGTGATACAATGACAGGTGTTGTGATTAGCTTTTGCTTCAACAAGTTAAAAGCCTGCAAACACTCATCATCAAAGTTAAATGCAATATCTTTCATCAACAAATTGGAAAGCGATTTAGCAATCTTAGAAAAATCTTTAATAAAATGACAATAAAAACTAGCATAACCAAGGAAACTTCTAATACCTTTAACACTTGTAGGTGAAGGTAGTTTATCAATAACATCAATTTTTGCTTTAGCGACCTCAATTCCTTTTTCAAAAATTTTATGCCCTAGAACTATCCCTTCTTTTACCATGAAATGGCATTTTTCCCAATTCAAAACAAGATTAGTTTCTTTACACCGTTCTAAAACCAATTCAAGATCATTTAAACATGATTCAAAATCATGACCATACAGTGTAAAATCATCCATAAAAACTTCCTTAAATTTTTCAATACAATCATGAAAAATGGCCATCATGCATCTTTGAAATGTACCGGGGGCATTACATAGACCAAAAGGCATCCTCTTATATGCAAATGTACCATAAGGGCATGTAAATGTGGTCTTTTCTTGGTCCTCTGGGGCTATTTGTATTTGCATATACCCCGAATATCCATCTAAAAAATAATAGAATCTATTTCTCGCTAATCCTTCTAACATTTGGTCAATAAAGGATAAAATAAAATGATCCTTTCTAGTGGCATTATTTAATCTCCTATAATCTATGCACACTTGCCATCCTATCACAATATGGGTTGGAAGTAATTCATTTTTTTTTCATTAGTGATTACAGTCATACCCCCTTTTTAGGCACCTATTGAACTAGACTAACCTAACTACTATCAGAGATAGGATAGATAATACCTACATCAAGGAGTTTAAGTACCTCATTTTTTAACACCTTTTGTATAGCGGGATTAAGTCGCCTTTGTGGTTGCACCACTGGTTTGAAATTTTCCTTTATTGGTATTCGGTGTGTACAATAACTAAGGCTTATACCCTTTCAATCATATGTTTCCCAACCAATAGCTCTTTTATGCTTCTTAAGCACTTCAGTTAGCATCTTCTCTTCCAAACCTGTCAACAAAGAAGATATAATTACTAGTTTTGCATTTTTCTCTAAAAACACATATTTTAAATGAGACGGTAGAGTTTTAAGTTCAAAATCTCCCTTAAGAGGGGATAATACATCCTCCATATGTCTTTCTTCATTATGTTCTCTTTCTAAATCCTGAATTATCTCTTTTTCTCTTGTCTCCACTTCATCTATATTCTTTAGGTGCATTAGACATTTCTTTAGCTCATCATCCAAAATGATTTCCTCTTGCTTTGCTTCTATACATTCTTGGAATTCATCAACAAAACAAATTGATTCATCAAACTCATAGGATGGATGTTTCATAATTTTGTTTACATTAAACATCATTTCCTCCTTATTAAATCGCAAAATTATTGTTTGCCCATGAACGTCTATTAAAGCTCTTGCTGTGTTCAAGAATGGCCTTCCAATTATTAAAAGCACTTTTTATCCTCTTCCATATCCATCACCACAAAATCAACTGGAAATATAAAGTTTCCAACTTTTACCAATAAATCCTCAATAATTCATTTAGGCCTCTTTAATGATCTATCTGCCAATTATAATATCATTCAGTTTTCCTTCATGTCTCCCAAATTAAATTTCCTGCAAATAGAATAAGGCATTAAATTTATGCTAGCACCCAAATCACACAATGCATGTCCTACAAAATTTCCTCTTAATTCGCATGGTAATGTAAAACTACTAGGATCTTTTAGTTTTTCAAGGATTTTGTTCATTAGGATTACACTACAATTTTCAGATAATTGGACAGTTCCTATACCTTCTAGCTTTTTCTTGTTAGAGCACAATTCTTTCATAAACTTAGCATATTTAGGCATGTGTAACAAAGCTTCAGTAAATGGTAAATTTACATGAAACTTTTTAAACATGTCCAAAAATATATTTAATTGCTCATTTTGCTTTTCTTTTCTAGCTAGAGATGGAAAAGGTAGTTTAGACTCATCAAGCATAGTAGATACCAATTTTTCCTTACCCTTATTCTTCTCAACAATAGGAGGCACTTCATCAATAATTTTTGAGTTACAAATACTTACCTTTGTTGTTGGTTCTACCACTTTAGAAATACTCTTACCAATTTCAATTTCTTGTACCTCTTTCCTACTCCTCAAAGTGATTGCCTTAGCTTTCTCTTTCGGATTGCGATCTACATTAGATGGAAATGTCCCTTGAGCTCTATTGGTTAAAGAGTTTGCAAGTTATCCCACTTGATTTTCTAAATTCCTAATGGATGCATCTTGGTTCCTTATCTAAATGTCTTGAGATTTCCACCTAGCATCTTGACTAGACATATAGGAAGTTTGGGTGGACATGAAATTAGCAAGCATTTCTTCTAAGCTTGTTTTCTTTTCTTGTGGGGGTGGTGTTTTTTGAAATTCGGGTGCTTTATAGGGTAGTGTTTGATGTTTCGAAGGGTAGTGTGGTTGTGCCGGATTTTTGGTATGGAGGATGGTTATTGGAAGCAAAATTTTGATTAAAAGGAGGTCTAGGTTGAGAATTTGATGTAGAAGTTTGATTACCTTCTCTCCACGCAAAATTTGGATGGTTCCTCCATCCCGGATTATAAGTATTGCTATAGGGATTTAAAGCATTCACATCCTTTACTATTCCTTCCTCATTCTGCATAGCCCCTTGATTTCCTACATAAAAATCAGTTCCAGTAGACAAAGTAGAAACATTTTGAACCTTCAAACCATTCAATTCTGTAGTTAACAATTCTAATTTAGCATTTATCATGGCGAAATCATCTATGCTATGAACTCTCTATTTATTTTGAGTGGCCTTTGAGCTAGCCCATTGTGCATCATTAGTTGCAATCTCATCAAGAAGAAAAAATGCTTCTTCAGGTATTTTGTTCATGAAACTGCCATTTGATGCTGCATCTAGTAAAGATCGTGTAACTTGATTTACGCCTACATAAAAAATATGCATCAATTGATAAACAACAAATTCATGGTGTGGACAACTTTTTAATAGTCTCCTAAACCTTTTCCCAAGCCTTATGAAATGGCTTATCATATAACTGCTGAAATTCATTGACGTTTTTCCTAATGAGAGCAGTTTTGATGGGTGGGAAGAATTTGCACAAGAAGTTTTCTTACATTTGTTGCCATGATTGTATAGATTGATTTGGAAGCATTTGCAATCAATCCCTAGCTTTACCTATAAGCGCAAAAGGAAACAATTTAAGTCTAATGGTATTAGTGGACACATTTGGTATTTGACCTATGTCACTTATTTCTAAGAACATACTAAGTGTTGTGCAGGATCCTCTATTTTTGAACCTGAAAATTGATTTCCTTGCACTATAGTGATGGTAGCAGGTTTAATCTCAAATGGTTAGTTATGAGGGATCCTAATAGTTCTATGTTCTCCATTCCACCTAGGAATAGCATAATCCCTAATGGTTCTAGGTCTAAACCCATTCCCTTGAGGTTGATAATTGCCTTGCTCATTTTATGTTATGGATCTTCCACCCTAGCTGGTGGTTCTATTATGAGAGTTGGATCTCTAAGGATTCCTTGATCTTCTAAATTCATGTTGTCTTTTAAATTTCTAATCTTATGAAATGTCCTCTCAATTTTAGGGTCAATAGGCAATATTGGTCGATTCCTTATCATAAACTACTGACACCTGCACAATAAGCAGACAAAATCATAACATAAATAGATAAGAGGAGATAAGAAACACACAAAAATTCACTACAAAACTTAAAATAAATAACACATGCCAATGTATTCCCGGACAACAATGCTAAAAACTTGATTGATGTCTTGCAAGTGTACTAAATCGGCTAGTAATATAGGGAAATAAAGATTAAGACCCCAAATATTGAACCTAAGGGAAATTTGTGTGTGTATGAACAGATTTTTAAGTTTTAGAATGAAAATTATTTGTAGAGAGAGAGAAGAGATCCCAAAAGTTATGATGAAAATTTAAAACCGAATCGAAGCAATTAACTTGAAATAAATAACAAGAGTAAATTAAAACAAAAAGGAACAATCAATATTTAGAGGCAACTTTCACTAAGGGACTATCCACCTTAACCTTTTATTGCAATGACTTAAATTCTTAAAAACACAATTAATTATGAAAAACTAGATGAATAAGACCCGATACCTTAAATCAAGAATATCTTTCTTGAATTTCAAACTCCCTGTTAAGAATAATTTAACATTTAGCATAACAATCTAGTTAACTTCCTATACTTTCATTAAACTGTTTCTCAAGAAAATTCAATTCCAGTATATTCTCGGTTCTCCCTCTCTTAATATTAATCAAAATTGACAAAACATAATCATCTCAAAATAGAAAACAAGTATGCATTGATTCAAAGGATTAATTCAATAATATGCAAATCTTTTAATGATGCGTAAATTGACTCTTAGTTATTCAAACCAATAAACCAACAATCAACTAAACACAATCAAAGATAAGAATATGCTTAAAACCTAGAAATAATTAACTTGAGTTAGCATTAAAGCTCAATTAAGTCATCATAACAAAAGATTAAGGATTCAAGTATCCTTAGCAAAAGCTAAGAAAAAATACTCACACTTCATAATTCAAAGCTAAAACTGAATTGAAAGAAAATTATAGAAACATAAATTAACTATAAATTCTAACGTAACAACTAAAGACTATCTCTACTCTCCTTTCCTCTCCTCTGTGCTTGAGTCTTCCTTTTATAGGTGAAGTAGAGGCAACCAAACGAGAAGTTTTAAGTCTCTTTAACTTCCTAATTCGAGTAATAACAGACTTTCTAATTTGATAGAAGACTTCCTATTTCAGTAAAACTCCCTTAAATCGGTGGAATGAGACTTAAAACCACCAAATAACCCTGTTTTTATCTTCATAAAAGGGCATTCGGTAGAGTCAATTTCTGATTCCACCGAATAGGCTTCCTTCACTTCCTTTAAAAGACCCATTCGGTAGAATCACAAAGTGATTCCATTGAATGGTCCTTTACTGGACTCCATATGAAACAACACTTTAATGCTAGGTTTTTTTTTGCCAAATTTACCTTTTAGTCCTTCAACTTTTCATTTTTCTTTCAATTTTACACCTAAAAACACAAATAAACACAACTAAGCTCTCAAAACACAAATTAAACTCTAAATTAACTAAAATACTAAATAACAAACCCAATAAACTAACTAAAAACACTCAGAAACAAAATCAAATGAACACTTATCACTCCTCCTTTGATGCCTTCTTGTGTCATGCGCGTGACTCCTACCTCGCTCGCGATGGAGCTCCTTCTTTTGCTTAATTTCTACCTCTTTTCCTTAGTTTTTGTTCCTTTACTCCCTGTACACACTTACAACACAAAGACATAAAAAGCAACATGTTTCACATAAAAACTTAACTAAAACTAGACGTTTACTTCACAAAAATATTCACAAATTATGCATGAATCAACTCACATCAATTCCCCACACTTAACCTTTGCTTGTCCTCAAGCAAAACTCAAATGCAAGAAAACAACACAAAACAACAAATACAAAACACATAGCAACATTCACACAATTATGGAGCTTGCATTCATATTTGATAGACATTTGGAAGCAACATGATATAACCTTTACCTCTCAATAAATTAGTCTCAATTTGCAAATTCTCAAGCAATACCATTGTCTATTCAACTCAACAACCATGTACATTTGGAGAATTAGGAAGTTACAAAGCATAAGAATATAAGCACTCAAGAAATTGAATATCTTAACATATGTATAGACTATTTCATGCAAAACATTGCCTAAAGTAACTCTGACTTAAACACTTTACTATTTCTTCACTCAAATGTTTATGGATTAATGTTTCACTCTTTCTTTTAATATGCCATTGCATACCATAAGCTTATAAATGAATAAACATCTCCATTACTAGCATAAGTCAAATGCATGAAATCAAAGAATCTTATTTAAGGTTGTAACTTGGCTTAGGTAAAGGTAGGTCAAATTTTGGTTAAGTAGCTCATAATGTGTAGAGAAAAGGTGATCACTATACCATAAGAGACTTAAATTAACAACATAACATAATCACATGAACTTTTAACTTACTATTTGATCTCCCTTATTATTGTCCACATATTGCACTAGTTTTCTTTTTCTTTAAATCCTTTCTTCTCTTTTTCTAGTTCTTTTCTTGTTTTTTCTCTTTTTTTTTCTTTTCTTTTATTTTTTGTATTTCTGTCTTTTATATTTTATTTTTTCTTTTCACTAGCTTTTGTTCTACATTAGACTTATCAAAGAAGGTGAAAAGGAGAGCCAACTAATCTTCATGCTTATACTTAATAAAAATTGTCTCAAATGACATATTAATCATAGTTCTCTCCATACAAAGGGTGCCAAAAGAAATGGTCTATTGTTCAAAAAGGGATTTAGGCTAACTATGTGCTTAACAACAAAAATTGGTTAAAGGCTCAAAATTGGCTACCTAAAATAAAAAAGGGTTAGTTATTTAAGCAAGTTAAATTGGTTATATTCTAGTGCCTTTATCATTTCTCATGCAAAAACTCACACTAAATGTAATCTCGAAGTTTACCAAAAACAAGATCTAGAGGATATGGCATACTAAGGCTCTCATACAAAGAAAAATATCAGTGTAAAAGGCTTCAAAAGCTCACTTAGCTATAGGTCAAATTACCCTAAGCAATGATTTACCAAAATAATCATATTTACATGTGAAAATATAGACAACTTAAAAAGAACCTATACTAAAGTGCTTTGCCAAATCATAACCCTCATTATGTACATAAAGATGTCAAAGTAAAATAACTAATGATATACCTCAAGAATTTTGCTAACTAGACCAAAAATCAAAAAAATTCAAACTACCTCATGTTCATGCTACCAAATATTCATCAACTATAAAAGCTCCAAAACCATGCAAACTCACAAACAACCTAAACAATTTAACATGAAAATAAGAACAACACAAATATACTAATAATACTAACAATACATATACATATAACATGCACATATGCTAATTACAACCTAACACATAACATATATATAAACTTCATCACTCTTGAAGGACACAATGTGTAACGCCTTATTCTATAATCTATACATATCACTTTATCCATCTCATTACACATGTTTTACTGTGCAACATAAACATATACCAACTACACAAAGAACATATAATCAGGCTTAATACATAAGAGTGCTATACTTTTTAAAACTTTTCAATGTACGTTAAAGTGTCTTTACAAAATACAACAACTATTTAACATTTTTACATACAATATCTCTAATACCACAAAATCTTTACTATATACAAAGAGCCCAAAATAGAAGTCTATAATTGTCTCTCTCGTTGACTTGAGTTGGCCATCCTGCTGCAGATATCACCCCAATAACCTACATGGATGAAACACCCGTGTTAAACTATAAAGCTTAGTGGGGAACTAAAATTATGATAAATAACCACTCACAGTGATCGTCAACAAGCACACCACATGCCTCAGTTATAACAAAGCTTGGTTTTAAGAAATGAATAAAAATCCAACAGTTAAATCATATTACGAAAATCACAAAGTTCAACAATAAAAATTTCATTGATACTATAATCATCATATATAATAATGTAAGCTCCAATGTCCTATGGCTTTAAATTTAACTAATTATTATGTGATTAGCTTTTGAATTGATACTAAACCGTACTAGCATAATTATCCATTATCTTTTTATCTATACTTGTATGTCTTTGATATACACCCATTAGAATTAAAATGGCAAATCAACACTTTCAAATACCATGAGATCTTTATAATACTACAAGTTTACTTTATATAGCATAAGTTACAAAAACAAGCCTATCAATTAAACATTACAATTATACATCATTGCTAGACTATTCTTATATACCCAGCTTATAGGTCTTAAATATGCATACATCACATCGTAAATAACAAACACACATTCATTTAATGTGTACATATAAACAATGTGAACATATATTGTAATCATAAGAAAACTATTTAAAAAACAATGGATGTTACCGTCTAACTCTTATAATCTTTAATATGAAATATGCTTTTGCAATTATAAAATTGTTGCATCCATTAAGTATTATAATACTCTTTAACCTATTAAAAATTCCTTCATATATCATGCATTGGCATACATCTAGAAAAAGACTTATGATCACAAAGGACCCATATATGTATACCATCAATTTAACCAAAGTAACTTTGGTGTAAAGCCTGCACTATTCTAAATAGGTGGATAACGGGTTATACAGTATCACCCGAAGGTCCAAATAAGATACCCGAAGGTATAAATTGATTTATTACAATGGTGGCACCCAAAGGTACAAGTCTATTTAGTCACCCAAAAGGGGTTTACCACAACCCAAACGGGGTTAAATATGATCCAAATGGGACCATGTCTGTTTATTCACCCAAACGGGGTTGACCACAACCCAAACGGGGTTGAAACTATCGCAGCTGCAAGGTACTCTTATAGGCATGCCTATCTATCCACTTCCTAGACTCAAAGTAGACAGTACAATCTCTTTACTTTATCTTTTCTTTATTCATTCATATTCTTATATGCACATGTATACTCTTATGTAACAACGAACAATGTACTCATATACATGCTCATGTGTAACTTTATGTAAACCTTTGAACATTTCACTGTTGGGTATTACTATTCTATACTTGTAATCCTATTCAATCATGTAACTATTTCGTATGTCAAGACTATACTTATATAATGCCATTTGTACCCGTACATAATCATGTAAAAATATATATCTTCTCTAGTACATAAACATATATGCACAATTCATAAACAATTTATACAATTTACTCATATAACAATCACATGACAAGATACTCCATCTCTAATGCATACACTTGTGTACTTATTCTCGTATAACATTGCTATTATGTACTTTAATAAGATGTCTATAATTGAGTCTATTGCTCTATAGATTTGTGTTTCAGCTTGCTAACATGTGACATCACATATGCTTATTCATGTCATTTTATTTAATTAAAGACATAATCATACATTTCACTTTAAATCATATGCTTTAAATCATTACACTAAAACATCTTTCAAACCCAATCATGTAAGATCATACTATATATGTACACATATATTCTACTAGTCATATTACTTCTTTTTACAAGTAGAGTTAATATTTCAAACTATAAGTATCATAGTAACTTCAAGAGATCAATAAAAATCGTGTATAATCATTTATACATTTACATATATATATATATATATATATATATATATATATATATATATATATATATATATATATATATATATATATATATATATATATATATATATATATATATATATATATATATATATATATATATACATTTATATATATTACATTCATGTAATCATATGATAGTCTTATATTATAAACTTTCATTTATCATATTTAAACATTTCTTAACTTCATAGTATACATACATGCATCAAATAAACATTTACTTCATCATTAAAAATATGTACATGAAAGCATAATTGCACACAACAACCATGTACATAAGTTTGATCACATATGAATATTTTTATATCATTACCAACAATCCTTACTTATGTACAAATATAATTATATGTAAACCTTTATCAAAAATCATATTACATGCCATACTTAATTCAATGTGCTTCCATGTAACTATGAATTTATCATAACAACATGTAGTTAAGCTATAAATATGTAATCATAACTTGATTTACATCCTTAAATACTTGTATTTCTATGTTAGAAATTGCTTATTGATAATTGAGCATATATCATCATAAGATATATACTTTAATATGTTACCCATAAGACATTACATGTAAACATGGTCATACTATTATATTTTTTTTCTTCTCATAGTATAGGTACATGTTAAAATATACACTTACTCATCATAAGAGTACATACATACATTAACCTTGCATATAAAAATTATGTACAAATTTAATAAAAAATATATGTTAGATATATTCATCACTAGTCCTTACCTATGTACACATGTGAATGTATATGTATACATATAATCTTGTATTAAATAGTCATATTACATGCCCTATCCAATTCATTTTTTAATCACATAAACACATATTTAGCTCAATTAATTGAAAACCATGAAATAAAGTACATTAAAAATTTGCACTGGGCAGCATTCTGGACTCAAATTGTGAGCTACAAATAAATTTGAAAATGTCATTTTTAGGCTAAATGATCGTCTACAATATTATTCTCCTATGTGTCGAGTCTCTAGAGCATCAAAATTCACCTTAATATCTTACCTATAGCTCAAGATATTTGAGAAATACTATAGGTTGTTCATAGAACCAAAATAGTGTTTGCTGTCACTTATAAAAATTCATAGCATAAAATTAGGAGGGATTTAGACCAACATTTCTTCATCAAAAACGTGATCCTAGGTATCTAGTTTACCCAAAATTTTATAGCATAAGATTTTGACTTTTCTACTAATACTTATGCCCAAAATATTATAATCAGTTCTTGAACCAAAATCAATAGCTCTCTTAAATTTTCATGTAAATTTTTGGATAGGTTATATACATATTTAGCTCTAGGTTCCTTCTACAAAAATTTTTATATTTCTATTATAACTTAATTAAACCCCACTCAATTATGACTTAAATGCAAGGATTTATGGTCCAAATATTGGTAACTATTCAAAACTGCCTATACCCACAAATAGCTCACTTGTACGAATTTTATGAGTTCCTTAACAACAGAATCAAGCCATGACTTCTTCTAATGAATTGTATATAATTGAATCTAGTTTATCCATAATTTTGAATCATCTCAATCCAAGGTCTACAACTCCAGATATAGATAAAACAAGCAGCTTGGTTCATAAGAACCACACCCAGTTTTCATCAACATTCAAAAACACGATTTTCTCCTATTTAAATCTCTCATTAACCCTAAACAAAATAATAATTTACCATTAAAATTAATTAATCCAAGCATAAAAATTTATATTCACACACATGCATGAAGAATAAGTTCCCAAACCTGAACATGCAACTCAAATCTTCTTCAAAATCCTCCTATTTCTTCCTCTTCCTTTATCTTCCAATCTTTTAGTATTCTTATAATCTTGTAAGCCTCTTTAATCTAGCCTTCCATCTATGCATTAAGATTGAATTAAGAAGTTTTTACATAAGATGAGTGGCCGGATTTATAAGAGAGAAACGATGAATATTTTTACCAATTTTATTAGTGAAGAGAGAAGCTAAATTTCAGATTTTTGGTTAAGAGATAGAAGAGAAATGTTTTCTTTTCTTTTTCTTGATGGTATGGCCGGCTGCACTTCTTTAAATACAAGGCTTGCATGGAGACTAAAGTGGAAGGTGACATCATCAAGGACCCACCAAAATCCACTTTAAATCCTCACACAATTTGCATGTCATAAATTGACCCCCACTTAAACTTTCTCTTCAACATTGGCCCCAACCTTTATATCTTCTTTTAATTACATCCCAAAATACTTATTATATTATTGCAATTGGCCCAATATTTAATTGTATCCAAAAATTGACCCCTTTAACTATATTTTCTTTTCAATAACACCCTTATATTTCACAATATTAAATGACTCTCTTAACCTTTTCATAATAAACCATTAGTCTACTTGATATTATCTTATTTTTAATTCCTCTATCTAGACTTAATAAATTATTAATAACATGCTAATGCCCTTAAATTCTACTAGGGCCTATTTAGGGTCCTTACACAATGTCCCCATTTTGCAAGGAAACAAAGAAGACACAAAAATAAGTATATACAAAATAAAACACAAGAACACAAAACAACATATAAACAAACATAATAAGAAAACTAAAAACATGCACATAAGTAAAAAAAATAAAAAGTAAAGGACTTTCCTTATGTAGCACCACTGGACGAATCCGATGGAGAGGGGCTAAAATCTACATTATTCTACTTGAAAAAAGATAGCAGATGGTGACCTCCATGTTATCCACCTTAGCCTTTAAATGCTTGTGGGACTCATCCATTTCTTTCAATCTATCTAACACCTTCTGCCATCCTACTCAACTTCCTCCTTCTATAGCACCAGACAAATTTTGAGATTCATTCTCACTTACACTATCATCATCATCATCAACAATAGGGGTTTTATTTCTCCCTCCTTCAAACCTTCCACATCTTTCTTTATAGAAGAAAAATGTAGGGTGACAGCCACCATGCTTCAACAACTAGGAATTACACAGAAACTTGACATCTATCATAGTGATAACATCAGTCTCTTCAGGCTCAAAATCCTGCAACATTCCTAAGCAACCTAACACAATTCCAGTTACCATATGCCATATGCCCACACTTTTTTTCTTGGCAATGGAAGCATGGTACAAGCCATCAGAAATGAAATCAATGGAAAAATGGGTCTTTTTGGCTTAAACCAAACACAACACAAATAAATCTTTGGCCTGAACTTTGTTACTCTTTACCCTACCAAACAATGCATGGCATTAAAACTTATGAAACAATAGCAAAACATCATTCTTAATCTGCATATTGGTAGAGGTTTTATTATCAAAATGAGACAAACCAGACAACTTCCTCCACACATTAGAAGCAACAAATTATTGAGGCATAAAATTTTAGCCAGTCAAAGGAAAAACATACCATGCATTCATTTCCTCAAAACCAAAAATATGTTCAATTCCATCATGCCTAAATTTCATTTTGATCTTTCTATCATCAACATAGGATAGAGTGACAAAAAATTCAATATCCCAATCCTTCTTAATAGGTAATTTCATGTTAACAAATTGCTCTTATTTCATGTATTTAATGTATTTTCTAAATTCTTGAGAAATTCCTAAATCCTCTAACAAAGAAAAGTATAAATGCCACATACCTATATATTCCTTCTTAGAGAAATTTTGAAATTTCTTACCTTTAATGTTAGTATGAAATGGAAAGGGGCAGTCATACATATCTTAGAGAAGCATTGTACTTCTTTCTTATTGAGATGAACTTCTAGCCTCCTTCCCTTTTCCCTTGTTTCTATTTGCAGTTGTCTTTACTCTTATAATCTTGAATCAATAACACAATAGAGCAAGCTCACACAAAAATAAATGAAAACCAAGAAACTTTAAAAAGATGCTACAAAGTATGAAAGAAATTAGAAGCAAAAGATAAAGAAGGAAGAAAATTTTTAGAGAAAACTGTAGAAAGAAGGGTAAAAACTATTGAAAATGACAGTTTAGGGTTTCAAAATTAATTTATAGGGGAAAATAAACACTTGCAATAGTTAGAAACTGCCCTAAAATTTAAAATCCATGCTCTATCGTGCTAGTGATAGAATGCCATCTGCTATTCATCATGCTCGCGATAACATTCATGCTCATTATAGTACCCAAATTAAAATTCCCCTTTCTAGGTCACGCTTTCAACAAACATGAAATGGTGAAAACTTGTGAAAAAGAAAAACAACAAATTTTTAAATGTATAATACTTGAACATTGACAAATATTTAAAACACACCACTACTTAAACTTAAACAAAAAAAAAACATCAAAAATGAAAACCAAAAATAAAAAATAAAAATAAACCAATTCAAAAGTACATGAAAACTTCTCTCTAAATACAACATACACCTTTGACCATTAGCTTTAAATAATTAACCCTTATCATTTTTTAGTTCCAAATACCTATTATCAAATACTTGGGTTACAAGAAATGGCCCACTCTAATGAGATCTTAATTTTTCAGGAAATAACTTCAATCTCGAATTAAAGAGAATTACTTTATCCCCTACTTTAAAGGTCTTATACTTAATGTGAGCATCATGCCATTTCTTAGTTCGTTCTTTATAAATTATTGCATTCTCATATATACTAAGTCGTAACTCATACAATTCATTTAATTACAAACACCTCTACATACCAGCTTGCTTAATATAAAAATTCAAAGCTCTAATAGCCCAATAAGCTTTATGCTCTAACTCTACAAGCAAATGACATGCTTTGTCATACACTAAACTATGTGGAGTCATACCAATAAGTGTTTTAAAAGCTATCTTATATGCCCAACATGCATCATCTAATTTATATGCCCAATCCTTACGTGAACTAGAGACACTCTTCTCTAAAATCCATTCCAATTCTCTATTAGAAATCTCTACTTGACCACTTGATTGTGGATGGTAAGGTGTAGTTACTCTATGATGCACCCCATACTTATGCAATAATGATGCAAAAGAACGATTTATAAAATACGTACCTCCATTACTTATAATGGTACGAGGTACTCCAAACCTTGAAAATAATTTCTTCAAGAATTTACAACCACGTTAGAATCATTGGTTGAGGTAGCTTTTGTCTCTACCCACTCAGACACATAATTTACTCCAACCAATATGTAGTTTTGGCCAAATGATGTAGGGAAAAGACCTATGAAGTCTACCCCCCATACATCAAAGACCTCAATTTCTAAAATACTTGTCAATGGCATTTCATCTCTTTTACCTAAATTTCCTATCCTTTGGCATTTATCACATTGTGCCACAAACTTTTTTACATTCTGAAACAACGTTGGCCAATAAAATCCACATTCAAGTACATGAGCTACCATCTTCCCACTACCATTATGCCCTACATACAAAGTTGAATAGCAATGAGATAAGATGTTAAGAAAAACAACTTTTACTTATCCCTATGGTACCTTTGTATATAAGAGGATGCTTTTTGGTTTGTGTAATGCACCCGTAACTTTTCAAAAGTGTATGACTTTAATTTTTGGGGATATGATTGAGGAGATAATAGAAGTGTTCATGGATGACTTTTTTTTTATGTATGAAGATTCATTTGAGCTTTGTTTGTATAACCTAGATAGAGTCCTAGCTAGATGTGAGGAGATAAATTTAGTGCTCAATTGGGAGAAATGTCATTTTATGGTTGAGGAAGGAATTGTATCAGGATATGAAATTTTAAGGCAAGGGATTGAGGTAGATAGGGCTAAGATGGATTTGATTGAGAAGTTGCCTCCACCTACTACAATAAAGGGTGTGAGGTCATTTTTAGGACATGCAGGTTTTTATAGAAGATTTATTAAGGATTTTTCTTTGATTACAAAACCATTGACTAAGCTCTTAATAAAAGATGTTGCTTTCAATTTTAATAATGCATGCTTAGTAGCTTTTGAGAGATTAAAGAAAGCTCTCATAAGTGCACCTATCATAACTTCACCGGACTGTAACCTTCCTTTTGAAATAATGTGTGATGCAAGTGACCTAGCTGTAAGATGTGTTTTAGGTTAGCAAAAAATAAGAAGTTATATGTTATTTACTATGCTAGTCACGCTTTCTCGGGTCTTCAATTAAATTATACAACCACAAAAAAAGAAATGCTTGTTATTGTGTTTGCTTGTGATAAATTTATATCGTACTTGTTGGAATATAAAGTTATTATTTATATGGATCATGCGACATTAAGGTATTTATTTGCTAAGAAGGATGCTAAACCTAGGTTAATTCATTAGGTTCTCTTATTACAAGAATTTGACATCAAAATACGAGATAAAAAGGGTAGTAAAAATTTAGTGGCTGATCACTTGTCTAGATTAAAGAATGAGGATGGACCTATAGGTGATGATGATGAAATAAATGAAGAGTTTCTTAATGAGTCATTAATGTTCATTAGCCATCTTAATACACCAGTGTATGCAGATTATGCTAACTATATTGTTGCAGGAATTATGCCTTATGGTTTATCTTTTCAGCAAAGGAAGAAATTCTTCTATGATATAAAAAATTATCGATGGGAGGAGCCATATTTGTTTAAAATTTGTAGAGAGGGAGTTTTGCATCGATGTGTAAGTGAAGATGAGTATCTCTTAGTCACTAGGGTAAATAAAAATTTCAAAATAACCCAAGAAACCATCAAGAAAGCAATAATGAGAATGACCAGCAATTCTCTCTAACATTTGATCTATAAATGGCAAAGGAAAATTATCCTTCTTAGTGGCAGCATTAAATTTTCTATAATCAATGCATACCCTCCACCCCGTAGTTGTTCTAGTAGGAATCAAGTCTCCATTCTTGTTTCTTAATACAGTCATCCCTAATTTTTTAGGCACACATTGAATAGGACTAACCCATTCACTATCCAAAATAGGATAGATAATCCCAGTATCTGACAACTTAATGACTTCCTTTTTAACCACTTCTTTCATGTTAGGATTCTTTAGGTTCATAGCCCTCTGCCATAAGAATTCTACGCATAACCATATAAGGGCTAATTCCCCTTAAATCTGAAATCTGCCAACCTATACCTTTAATTCTCTTCCTAACCACTTGCAATAACATCTCCTCTTACTTTCTCGTAAGACTATCAAAAATGATAATAGGTAAAGTAAAATTGGTTCCAAGAAATGCATACCTTAAATGATTAGGTAACTTCTTCAACTCCATATTAGGAGCACTTACAATTGATAGGGGCAATGGATCCTCACTCTGATGCAAAATTTCTAGCCTTTAAACACCTTGATCCATCTCCTCATTGATCCCTTCATCATGAGAATCTGCCATGGGATCTTCAACCCCTAATACTTCCAGCACACAATCATCAATTACATCAACCTTCATGCATACATTTTCTTTCATAGGGTATTTTAGTGCTTTGTCCATATGGTACTTCACATTATCATTCCCCACTATTAAGATTAATTTGCCTTCCAAAACATCAACTAAAGCCCTACTAGTATTCATGAAAGGTTTACCCAAAATTAATGGGCAATTAACATCATAAGCAAAATCAAGTATCACAAAATCAACTGGCAATATAAACTTGTCAACCTTGACTAATACATCCTTAATAGTACCATATAGTTTCTTTAAAGATTGGTCAGTAAGTTGTAACACCATAGATGTACATTTCACATCTTCTAGACCCAATTTCTTAAAAATTGAAAGTGGCATGAGGTTAATACTAGCCTCTAAATCACAAAGAAACCTATGAAACTCTATATCCCCTAAGGTACATGGAATAGTAAAGTTACCAAGATCTTTCAATTTAGTCCATAAATTATTGGTGATAATTGATCTACAATCCTCAGTCAAAGTAATAGTAGAAACATCCTCCCAACTTCTTTTCTTATAAATTAAATTTTTCAAAAATTTAGCATAATTGGGAACTTGGGTAATAGCTTCAATAAACGACAAATTAATATGCAAATTCTTTAATTTATCTAAAAAGTTAAGAAATAGCTTATCTGTATCCTTCTATTTCAAATGCTATGGAAATGGCAGACGAGGTTGATAAATCGTGCCTTTGGAACCCCTCTCTGTCGCACCCGCATCAAGTGTCGTGCTTGTGACATTGCTCGGACTCCCCTCTATCGTGCTCGGGAGTCTTGTTGTGCTCGCAACAAAAATGTTCTCTCTCTCTTGAATTTCCTGCAAAACTCCATTTTTGTTAGCTGAAAAATTATTAACATATGTCTTACCTGACCTAAGTGAAATGGCCTTCAATTGCTTTCGTGGTTTGTCCTCTGTGTTGCGTGGAAGGCACCTTTGAAGTCTTTAAGGTAGTGAACTTGCCAACTGACTCATTTGAACTTCCAAATTATGTATGGATGATGATTGGTTTTTTGCTATTTGATCAAATTTGGACTCTATCCTCTTATAGTTTTTATCTTGAGAATTAAGTTTTAAATTAATACCCTTTAAAAACCTATCCATTTTAACCTCCAAAGCACCAAATCTATCTTGACCCAACTGAAAACCTATAGCACCTCTATTTTGGCCATTCTCCTAGAAAAAGTTAGGATAGTTCCTCCAACTAGGGTTATAAGTGCTTGAGTAAGGATTTTTATGTCCCTTGACCTTGCACAAAACTCACTTGTTCCTCCGTACTAGCCATTCCTACCCCACAACTATCACTCACATGCCCTTGTTGATTACAAAGGGTACAACCATTTGGTGGGGTTTCTCTCATACTCAAATTATCAATTTTATGTGACAATGCAACAACTTGGGCTTGTAAAGCCACAGCTAAATCTATTGCATAGACATCTTTAGTAGGGGAAGAGGGTGATACCTTGGCTCTTTCCATAGGTGATACCTTGGCTCTTTTTGTAGGCCACATACAATTATTTATTAACATCTTTTCCAACAACTAAAAGGTCGCATCCGTGGTCTTCCTTATGAGAGATCCTCTAGTAGTGGTGTCAATGGTCCCTTTAGTAGTAGGGTTAACTTCCTTATAAAACGAGTTTAACCAAGCTTTTGCCCTATCCTTCATTGTAAAAGGAAAAAGCCGAAGCTTAATTGCATCTGCTGCAACTCCATTTATTTTAAAAGTATCACAAATTTAAAGGAAATTTGCTAAATGAGCATTAGGATCCTCATTTGGCAATCCATAAAATTGAATACTATTTTGAACCATTTGCAAAAGAGAGTATTTTATCTTAAATTGGTTAGTATTTACCGTAGGTCTTACTACTCTTTGTTAAGTACCACTTAAGGCAGGTGTAGCTTAATCCATCAAGCGTAAAGGATTATCTTCAGTCATGGTTGGTCTCTTAGTCTTCTTCTTCTTTGGTTTCCAGTTACTTAACAAAAATCTTTCTATCTTTGGATTTAAATGATCAAGTTCTTCTTGAGAACTGCTTATTCTAGGCATACACTTGAACTCCTAAATCTGTAATACAAAACAAACAAACAAACACTAATTAAATGTTGTAATCCAAAATCTTAAATCAAGCATTAAAATGGCAATTAACACAAAACATCTTTATTTCCCGACAACAGTGCCAAAAACTTGTTAGTGTTAAATCCACAAGCGCATGGCTCATCGATTATAATACTTAAGATACCATTCCCATGAGGAAAGGATGAGTGAGTACACACAATTACTCAATTCTTAATCTTGTTTATAATATTCATGATTCGTTAAATTAATTAGAATCTATGCTACAACTAGAAATACTAATTTAACCTAATTTATTGATAATCAAAGAAGACAATTAAAGGTTTATATTATAAGATATAAATTGAACTTGAACTTATTTTCTCACTTTGAATTTTACTCTTACAACACAAACCAAGTTGGATTAATATCCTAATTCATTCTCTCCACATGAAATAGTTATTCCTAAAACATGCATATCTAATTCTAACTCTTAATTCTCATTAATGGGTTAGTTAAATATAAACACTTATCTTAAGATTAAATATAAACACTTATCTTAAGAGTTAAATAACTCTTAATTCTAACTCTTAATTCCAACTTATAATAATTATCTTAATATCCTGATCTCTCAAGCTATATTTTGATAATGAATCCTTACTAGCTATAAGAGAGAATATATTTCTCAATCATACTCTCACTTATATTAATCATGCATAAAATACCAATAAGGAATCTGTGAATAAAATTATTTATATCACTAAGAATATAAAAGATGTAGACATCAATGTTCAAGTTTCTAAAGAAAATATCATTCAATTGAATACAAAAAGAAGTAATAGATAAGAGATAGTAAAAAGAAATCTCTCAACTCTTTTCCACTCTCTAAGTAGATCTTCTTTTTCTTGCTTGCCTTTTTCTCAAAAGAACAAATTTAAAGTGTACTAATTACATCAAAAGAAAAATAGAAATTGTAATTGTTCTTTTTCACAAATTGTGTATCTTGCAACTAACTACTTATTGTGTTAATATAGGATTTCAATCCTTATGTACTTTAGAAATGCCCCTCTAGAAGTATACAACCCTGGGTGGAATAAGATGCCCCTTCAAAAGTCCCTTCAGAAGTAACCACCCAACATCTTATTGTTGTTGCGCTCGCAAAGGATGTTGCGCCCGCAATAGGACATGCTTCCTCTTGTGTTGACTTTACTCTGCGTTGACCTCTTCCTTTGATGCCTTCTTATGTCGTGATTGCGACTTCTACTGCGCTCATAACAAAGCTCCTTCTGCTTGATTTCTACCTTTTTTCCTTATTTCTTATTCCTTTACTCCCTACACACACTTACAACACAAACACATAAAAGGCACCATGTTTAACATAAAAACTTAACTAAATCTAGATATTTACTTCACAAAAAAATTCATAAATTATGCATGAATCAACTCACATCACTCATCTAAACATCTTGAGATTTTTATCTAGCCCATTGACTTACCATAAAGTTGGGTTGTGTAGTCATGAAACTAGCAAACATCTCCTTTAAGCTAGGTTTCCTATCTTATAGAAGTTGAGGTCTTGGTTGGAATCTAGGTCATTGGTAAGGTGGAGCTTGGTAGGTAGATGAGAAGTGTGTTAGGGATTGTGCTTGATAAGGTTGGTGGTTATTAGGTTGAGTGTTGCATTTAGAAGTATGATTCCCTTCTTTCCAAGAAAAATTGGAGTGATTTCTCCACCCAGGATTGTATGTATTGCTATAAGGATTTACAGCATTGACATCCTTAACTACTACACCTACAGCATCTTCAACCTTATTTTTCATTACCAAATGTCCACCTCCATAAATGTCTCATCCTTGAGACAAGGCTAACACATTTTGCACCTTCAAGACACTTAATTCCTTCTTTAATAGCTCTATTTGAGCTCTAAGCATTGCCACTTCATCTATACTATGCACTCTTTGCTTTTTTTATATAGTCCTTATATTTGCCCATTGAGCTTCATATGTGGCCATCTTATTTAGGAGTAGGAAATCTTCCTCCGGTATCTTATTCATAAAACTTCCACCTAAAGCTGAATTTAAAAGAGTTCATGTTAATTAATTTACACCTATATAAAAAGTAGACATCAGTTGATATATAGTAATTTCATATCGTGGGAAACTCTTTAAGAGCCTCTTGAATCTATTCCAAGACTCATGAAATGGTTCCTCATAAAGCTACTTGAAATTATAAATATTATTTCTAATAGTGGTTGTCTTGGTTGGGGGGGAAATTTTGACCAAAAAATTCTTTTACATCTACTTCTAGGATCTGGCTTGGCAGCATTTACGACCAGTCTCGTGCCTTATCTATAAGGGTGAATGGAAATAACTTTAGTCAGATAACATCCATAGACAAATTTGGAATTTGCATCGTACACTTATCTCTAGAAAAATGCCCAAATATTAAGCCAAATCTTTAATTTCTGAACCTGAGAACTAATTCTTGTAAACCATTGTGATAGTGGTGGGTTTCAGCTTAAAATGGTTATTTTGAGTCGTCTTGTGCTCCTCATTCCACTTAGAAATGGCATAGTCCCGAATAGTCCTTGGTATTAGCCCAATCCCTTGGACTTGAATTTGGTTGTGTTGTAGATGATTTTGAATGACTTACACTTTGAGTAAAGGTGATGGATTATTGAGAAGTGGGTCCTCATGTGGCTCTTCCTATGGATTCAAGTTGTCTCATTATTATCACCCCGTTCTATGCAATATCCTCTCAATTTCAGGGTCAATAGCACCTAAAAAGAACAAAATAATAAAATAAATAATAAGAAAAAGAATAAGAGTAGCACACAAAATTCACTGTAAAATCTAAAATAAATGTCAATCCTTGGCAATGGCATCAAAAACTTAATTGGCGTCTAACAAGTGTGCTAAATCAATTAAGTAATATAGGGAAATAAGATTAAAACCCTTTAATATCGTACCCTAGAGATTGTGTATTTCATATTTTATAGTAACTAATGTGTGAAAGAATTTCCTAAGTTTTTAAAGTGATCATAAAATTACTAAGATAAAATTAACAACTAAGGAAATCAACTTAAATTAGACCAAAATGACATAATGCCAAATGAAATTTAAAGAATGATAAAAATCAACAACTAGAACAATTTCACTAAGGGACTATCCACCTCACCTTTTATTAATAATTACTCAATTCCAAATTAACACAAGTTGTTATGGAAAACTAGTTAAAATTAGATATCTTGCTCAGAATATCATTCTATAGTATTATATCATCTGCTGAAGAATAATCCAATACCTAGCATACAAGTCTAGCTTATAACTCCTAAACTATTGTTAAATCTTAACTCGAGAAACCTAACTCTATCTTATTCTTCATTTAGATTCTTAAGCCTAATTAACTCATGACCAAAAAATTCTTTCCTTAATTTTCAGAACATAATAACACATTGAAATGAGTAAAATAAGTTAAGTACATGCAAACCATTGATTAAAGACTAAATTAACATTCAATCATCTATTCAAAAAATTAAACCTTAATTTAACTGTAACCAAAGATAAGGTTGAACATAAGAATTAAGAAATAACAATCCTATATTAAAATTAATCTCAATCCAAGGTCATTATAATAAAAGAATGAGGGTTCATGTTTCCCTGATCAACAATAGAGAATTTACTCACTGTTCATGATTAAAATGAATGAAACATTAAAATAAATAAATACTATACTCATAAAGCTCCAAGCTTTCTCTTGATGCGTTCACAAAATAGTAAAGAAAAGCTCAAAAACCCTAACAGATTTCAACTAAAAGAAGAGAGAAGTAGGTCTAAATTATGAAGTAAAATTGATTAACTCCCTAAAAATCTTTTGAGTGCTTAAATACCCTAAAATTACAAGAGTCTAGCCATCACACAACTTCCTAAAACAAAGAAAACTTCTTTTATCGTGCTTTTGGAAAAAGGGTCTCAATAAAGACAGCATCCTTCCCTACTGAGATGAAGCAAAAACAACTGGAACAGGGGGCACTTAGCTGGGATGTTGACCTTCCCTACCGAGAAAATTTTATTCTTTAAAGAGGGAATGAATGGCTGGATAGGGATGGCTTCGATCCCTACCGAGTTTTTGGCCTCTATATCACTCTTTAAAAAGCACTCAGTGGGGAAGCATTACCTTCCCTGCTAAGTTGATGGCTACTGAAACTCTTTAAATTCTCCTTCATGCAACCTAATTGGGATGATCTTTATTCCCTACTAATTTGATTTTAAAATTCCTCAACATATCTATGTAAAAACACACAAAACATACTTAAACACACTCAATTCATAATACTAACAATTTTAGACATAAAACTAAACAATTTAATACTAAAAACTACTAAACACACCTAAAACACACTGAAAATCATAGTGTAAATTCAAAACTATCAATCCTATAGCTTAATATCACATATTAAACAAATAAAATATCATTAAAATAATTTTAGCATGGATCAAATAAAAATTAATTTAGAATAGCCCTTTTCCTCCTTGGAGAAAATTTCTGCTTACCTATAGAATAATTATTCTACACATAGAACTTTTCTTTGCACAAACGAAATCATTTTCTTCTTCTTTTTTATTTAATCACACACATACAGAAATCAATATTTCTCATTCATGAATACCAAAATCCAATATTTTAAATTTCATGAAATAAATAACTCAAAACAAAAAAAGTATTTCCTAGAAACATAAAATTGTAGATTCATGTCAAAACCTAGCTCTGATACCATATTGGAATTCTAATTGGTTACATGCATCTCATACATATGCATAACCTAAAATATTTAACCAATTAAAATGATCTTGCCATGAAATTACAATATTTATCTAATAAAATAAAGAAAAATCACCTGTGATGGTTATTGAAAAATTGATCCAATTGTGATCCACACAAGAGAGGGACTAAATGAACCAATCAAATTGAAAAACCAAGGTGGCCAAATTTCCCTGGAAGCTAGTAAAAGAATATGGCTAAGGAAGAAAAAGAGGTGAAAAAATAAGACTTAATCATCTAATCCCACTTATGTTAGGCTTTTATACCTACATTAAAAGCAAACTTATAATGGGATTAAGATACTCAAAATTTTGGAGAAATACCAAATGGACTACTAGAATTTAATAATTAATTTGGGCCTAATTAAAATCCAGTCAAGGCCTTTTTCATAAAGAACCTTGCAAAAAGCCCGTAAAATGGGCCCTTCTGCGCAAATTTGGATTTAATTACCCAAATCAACTCCAAATTAAATATGTCATCTCCATAAAACTTATGAAACATATTTAATTTGTTTTGGTCCAAAAACTAGGCCTCTAAGGCCTTCTATCTGTGTTCTACATAGAAGTCTTCCTTTAGAGGACTTTTGAACAGAGACCAATCTTTCTGGGCCAATAGTTTTTTTCTACAATAGACCCATTAATATTATTTTAACCCTATAACACTTATAGTCCAATAATATTTAATTCTAAAAAGTAATATTTCAATTAAGTCCTTTATTAAAGAACATTTCCAAAAAGCTCTGCGAACTTTTCTTCTTATGTATAATTAATTAAACTCTTTAATTAATTATTTTTCCTATTTATTTTTTCTCTCCCATAATAATATCAAATATTATTATCCTTTTCATTTTATCATTTTTCCCTTACTCTATAGGTGTGTGATTTATTGGGTTCCTGTCCATATTGGCAGTGTAATATGTAACTAAGACTTCTAGTTGAACTATGACTCTTCACCAAAAGTCATAGTTAAACTATGACTCTTATGATTTAAACTCTTTTAAACCATTTTATCAATTCCTAATTGATATTTATGATAAGTTATTATACAAGTCATGAGAAGCCTCTAGATAAGCATTATGACCATGATCGGTGTCTAGCAAGTGTACTAGATCGGCTAGTAATATAGGAAAATAAGATTATGACCCAAAATATTGAACCCAAGGAAAACTTGTGCTTGTATGTGTTATTTTAATTTCAAAATCAATTTTCGTGTGCAAAAGAAAGAAAAGAAATCCCAAATTTATGATGATTAAAGAATTAAAACTGAAAACAATAATTTAAAACCAAAATAAAACAATTGAAAAGGCTAAAGTAAAGAAGAAATCTATTGAAAGCAAGTAATTTGAATGAGTTAAAAATCAATATTAAAAATAACTTCACTAAAGGACTATCCACCTTAACAAGTATTGCTATGACTTAAATAAAAGAAGCATACAAGTGATTATGGGGAATTCAGTTTAATAAAACCAAATAACTTTATTCAAGATTATCGTTCCAAGCATCAAATTTTCTTATTCAGATAAACTTAACACTTAGCATAAAAAAACTGAATTAAGTCCCCTAGATGTCTATTAAAGCCTTTCTTAAGAGATTTAACTTTCACCTATTCTTGGTTACCCTTTTCTTAATCTTAACTTACTCAAATCAACACACAATTATAGCTTATTCAGATTATAATCATGTATTAATCCCACTAAATTAACCTAAGAGCATGCAAGTCATTATTCAACTTAAATCAATTAATAAACCAATGCTTAATCAAGTTAATAATTAACTTAAAATTGAGAAGAGACAAGAATATGTTTAAGAACCAAGAAATAACCAACTTGCATTGAATTGAAGAACAAACTCAAATCATAACAATACAAGTTTAAGGATTCAAGTATCCTTTAGCAAAAGTCAAAGAAAACTACTCACAAACCATTCTTAAAATTAAAACAACGTTTTGAAGAAAACAGTAAACAAAGAACGTAAAAACAACTAAGAAAACAAAGCTTAATTCTAATGATTGATGATGATTTCTTCTGTGTTTTGGATTGCTATTTATAGGCAAAATTGTAGTAGACTCCTTGTTAAACTCCAGTTACAAAATAGGAATCAAATTCTACTAAAATAGGAAGCTCGAAAATCCTTCGTGATATAGGAGAACTGGATCCCGTGGCCACGGCTCTTACTATGCCTTCTTTACACGTGACCACGTCTCCCCTTCTTCTTCCTCCACACATGGCCACGTGTGGTCCTTCACTGGAATCCACGTGGTCATGTGTTTTCCTTATTCTTCTTCCAAAAGTCCTTCACGTGGCCACGACCCTTCAACCTCCATCCCTTCACATAGCCATGGCTTTATGTATCAAACCTTCACGTGGCCACGCGTGAAATTATTCAATATTCTTACATGGTCACGTGTGAAGGCTCTAGACTGAATGCTCGTTTTTCGCCTAAATTCTTCATATTTGCACTTATGACCTTAAACTTTGCACTTTTTATACTTCAAGCCCTTTTATATCAATCTAATCCTGAAAATCACACAAAACACAGAATTAACCCCAAAACATAAATATCAATAAATTAACTCTAATTTAACATAAATAAAACTAAAACAACTAAATAACACAACTAAAAATATATCAAAAACTATATATAATTCACACTTATCAGACCACCCAAATGTTAGGAAAGTTAAATGGTTTTATCTATACCCTTCCATAAAATAATTACTCATTTCACCACACTAATCTCATTTAGATTCTAAGTATGGATTTATGCCAACTCATATGAACATAAATATGCACATTATATTAATTTAACCATTATTTCCAAAATGCCCCTTGTGGATCCCTATCCACCTTGGCATCCTACTCTGGCCAGAGATTCTCTAAACAAGGCAATTATAAAATCATAAAAGATAACTTCCCTTAATAAATATGGGAAGGTGAATTCTTTATTAATTACTTAACTACCATCAAATAGGTCATGACACTACAAGAAAATACTGAATTAGCAATAGAAATTAGCAACGAAAATTGTTGATTTTTCATTGCTAATCAAAATTAACAACTGAAATTAGCAACGAAATGAGTGGTTGCATATTTGACCATTGCTAATTTTTAGCAACATAATTGATTTTCTTTGCTAAATTTAGCAAAGGAAAAATATTTCTATTGCTATATTTAACAATAGAAATTTTAGGTTCTGTTGCTAAATTTAAAAATGGAAATTAGAAGTTCTGTCAGTAGATTTAGCAACTGAATTAGTAATTTTGTTTGTAAATTCAACCACCATTATAAAAACAATTCGTAACAAAATTTTCATTGCTATTTCCTCACTGAAATATAAGCAATACTAAAATCTACAGCTATACAAGCATGTTGCCTGCATCTGTTCCACCCTCTATTGATTCTCTCTCTCTCTTCTCTTTTAAGTTCTAACAATAAACCCAAAGTTCAAAAATTAAAGTTTAACATGTATATCTAATTCACAAAGTATACAGCATCTATGCAACACAGCTACTCAATATCACATAAATAGTCATGGATAATCTATATTCTTTAAGTACAAAATTATAAAACAGAGGTAAAAATTTAAATATTAAGTAATAAGTAACAATATTTCATGTTCTTTTGTTTGGGCCTACACATCAGTAGTTTTTCGCCAAGAGTAAATCCTTTAGAAAAAAAGTATATAGTTCGAGCAAAACTTAAAACAAGAAAAATGCTTATAGTTTCTTCATGCATCATGCAACAAGAATAAGGGTGAGTATATTTGGCTCTAAAAATGACATTAATGTAAATGCTCAATCACTTTTGGGCTTCTGTTTTAACAGGGGTCTTGGTAGTCTTCTAATCAACAACAAGCACTGTGATCTGAAGCACTTCCCATATTGATTTGTATACCATCCTTTGACTATTCACAGCTAATTTTCCTTTAAAGGCTGAAGAAATAACATCAATACTACAAACATGTGGTAAGTTAGATCCATATATAGTTCACATATTGCATTAGTAAACTTAGAATTAAACTACAATTATAGAATTTCTCACAAATAGTAATTAAAATATTTAAATATAGGCCTATTTACGCAGAAATATTTGCATATATGGTCCACGATAATAAGCTTAGTAGATAAAGTTGGGAAAGGGAATCAACATCTAGTTTAAAATGTCTAGTATTTTGCTCATGGTAACAAACATGTGGTTTAACTTATAATCCCATCAATAATCCAAATAGAACACATACATACCATGACAATCATCATTTCAACATCAACTAACACAAAGCAATTATCTTTTTCAAATCAAGATAGAGTAGGTATATGTACATGAAGAAGGGAGAGCAGTGCTCCTTATTTTTGAAAAATGTAGCATAAAAACATTTTTCGTGAATAAAACATATAGTTAAAGGAACATCCTTGATAAAGAATTTATGTGCCACTTGTTCTTTTTACTTGAATTATGTATATTTTTATTGCATAGCTATTACTTATAAAGACAATAATGTGTATATAATGAAATATTTAGCCTTATCTCTAATCTGGTAAGTGCACAGTGATAAACTATTAGACCTGCAACAAATTGATTATAATGGCGAAAACTACAGCTAATAGGAAGCCTACTGTGGGATTTCTGATGCATTCTAGCAAATATTATCGTCAAACTAACAAAAATACACAATGAATACATAAAAATAATCAAGCCTATTCCTAAAAATTCTTTAGGATAAGCTAATCAAGCCAAATTAGATTTCCTGAAAAAGAAGATCATAAAAATTACAATATAAACAAAAAATCAATTGCTTCTAAAAGCAAAATGATTCTTCAGTATCTATTGTATATTATAAACAAAACTTAATTATTTCCATTTCTCAAGAGCAAAACTTCTAAGTTAATCAGTAGATTCAACAAAAGCACTGTTTAAGATGAAATTAAGAAATACAACCAATTATAGCACTAATTAAACTTGAAAAGACACTTGGCCAAGAAGATAAAAGTTTTAGCAAATATACTACAAAAGTTTTTTATTTTTTTCCTATCGCTATATGTTTATGATTATACCTAAAGATTATTCTAATTTGTAAAGTACACTTCATTCTTATTTTTTTGTATCATAATTTTCAATCATGGGAACACTTGCTTAAGGGGTCAGTAGCCAGCATGCAACAGCCACAATTGGGCTTTTCTTGAAGTAAATCCTAATTGCCTTTGGCAATATTCCTTGCTAGAGGAGGAGGGGAAGTAGCAATGGAAACTAACCTTTTAGTGAAGAACTTTTCAATTGCTAGAGGGAGATGGGCAAGAGCATTGGTAACTTTTCCTGTAAAAAGAAAACATAGATATTGAAATATCTCATTACTTCATGTAAAGCCATATGAACTTAGCATAATATATTACAAAGAAGAGAGAGAATCATTGTCATATCTCCAACCACATTAATTTTTATGAACAATAATAAAACTAATTGAAAAACATCATAAGAGGTTTGTTGTTGCTTATATGTTTAGTGTCTTCTTAAGAAAACACATCCCATAAGCAAGGAACTGGTTTGCTTATTATGACAGATAGACAGCATAATTTGTAAAAAGTCACTAGTCAATTAGAGATGTCTAAGAATTGCTCGGATGGTTATTCTTTTTCCCTATGGGCATTATAATAACAGTTTTCTAATAGTTATGTACTAAGTAATTTAATTTATAGAATGGTAGAAAATGGAATTCATTTTAAAAATATCTATTCAATTCAAATAGCTTCTTATTTACCATTACATCAAGTGACTAGCATGGAATTAAGCTTTAGAAACCATCATTAAGGAGAACAACTTAGATTTAAGTCTTTGATGATAGGATGATCTGGATTGATTTCAAATATCCTTCCTCTCATGAACTCCAAGCTAGCAATGTCTCCGAGAGCTTGTGCTTTCATCAACCTGCAAAATGTGAGAAACTATAAATATGATAAAAATGCATGCTTGACTTTCCATATTAGTTGTAATCTTTAAGGGACTACAAAATATGATAATAACATGTTCTTGGGTGTATAATATATTAAGCATAATCTTTGGAGGAGGGTTTGGCCATAAAAGACCATTATTACCTTTCCATATTGGCTATTAAGAACTTAGATTGCAAAAGTTTTAATATCGAGTATCAACCAATGACTCTTTTATTTAGAACTTAAGGTCATATTTACTCCCATACAATTTTTTAAAGAAATAAGAAATTTAAATAAAAATAAGAACCTAAAAACAAGAAAAAAAAAGGTATTAGAAAAATTACATTCCAACTTACAAACATATGTATATCCTAATTCATATGTATATCCTAATTCCCTTATACATTTAGGCTAGTTCCATAAAAATACCACCGGGTTATATTCAAAAATATAATACACACTTTTGTCTCTATCAAAAGTTTATTTCATTTGATATTTTATTTCAAACAATACCTATAAATGGAATCAAACAAAAATACATCACTTCACAATATTAACATTTGGTATATTCAAATTCTCACCCATTTCATCATTTTGAAATTTTACAATTTACTTAAAACCAACCTTAATCATCCAAATTTATACATTTAAATTAAATAACTTAATACAAACACATGCCAAAAAATTTAAAATCAAACATAAACCACATTTAGCTAAAAAACTGGGGAAAATATTGTTATAGGAAATTACTAACTTCCAAAATGCCAAATTAGTCTTCATTTGGCTTCCAACACCCATAAAAACTTCAAGATTCACCAAAAACCCCTTTGCCTCAATTAGCTCTTTCAATATCCTTCTCTTTCTCTACATAAATTCATAAATCAACATAAATATCTTAATCAAAAATAGGAATTTTAGAAATTGAAGTAATTTTAGATGGGTATTTACACTAATTTTTAATTTACCCAAAGATAAATCAAATCCCTAAATTGTTTTCCCCAAACCCAAAATCCCTAGTCATAAGCTTTTTTTTCCTATTTTCTTCACTAATTTTCTATTAAAATCCTTTAAAAATTAAGCTTTACCTTATTTGTTGTGGAAACCGGTGGCAATAACCCATTGCAATCGAAAGAGGCGACAACTAGTAGATGACACCAGAAAATTTTAAAGCATATCGAGGGAGGGTTGTTGGAACATCAGAAAGAGAAGAACAAGAAAAAGATCTCATTGAAAATGACAACTGTTGGTGGCAGTCACGAGTGGTGGCATCTAAGGGAGAGAAAAACCAACACCAAAAATCACAATTTCTAGAAGAAAGAAAGAAAGAAAATGCTGCATTTTGGGCAACTTTAGGAGTTTAAAAGCGATGCCATTTTTAAGAGTGGAGGGAGTGATTTATGTAAGAATGATGGTACAGCAAGGACAATCATGAACAATAATGGTGACATAAGAATGGCAGTGAGGGATAAGGGAGAAGGAGATCACAATGAGGGGAGGAGAAGAAGAGGGAGATCATTGCAAAAAAGGGAAATGAGAAAAAAGTAGAGGCTAGAAGTGTTAGGGTTTTTTTTTTATTTGCAATAGGTATGGAATATACTTAAATGCCCCTAATTTAGCAACAGAATTTTATTTTTGTTGGTAATTTAGCAATGAAATTCTATTTTCATTGCTAATTTAACAACAAAAATGCAATTACATTGCTAAATTCCATCGTAAAATTTTTCTGCTAATAGTTCCCTTCATCTTTAACAACGAAAAACAATAATTTTCCATTTCTATAATTAAATATGTTGATAATTAGCAATGAAAATAAAATTTCGCTGCTAATTACCAACGAAAATAAATTTTGTTGCTAATTTTCTATTGCTAATTAAGCATTTTCTTGTAGTGTGATATACCCAACCTCCTAATTATGTTCACCTTTGGTTGGAGATAAGTAGTTATGGAGTTAAAGTATACCACTCACTACTAAGAAAACTTTGGTGATCTCAAGTCTAAGGATATTTGCACCACTCTTATATAGAGATTCCTTACTGATATAGATTTAATATACATGTGAAGATTTTCTTAGCAGGTCTCCAATGAACTTGTTCTTCTAACAAGTATCCACATGTTAGCTTTGATCATCTCCAATTATCACAGTTATGAGAACCACTACTACTAGTTTATCTATATTAATAATGTTATGTCTTGTTAATACTATGACTAGGGATATTTAGGTATTAACACATTTACAAACAATAGACATCTCACATCATGAATTCTTTCATGATTGCCTTTGCAACTTGTTTATAATACCAAAGACTTCATTTTTTTAATTTAAGATTAAACAAACATATGTAATTAAGACTAAACAAACACATGTAATTAAACATAGCATTAATAAATAAATGTTGCCTTCTCATAAATAAAATCAGTTCATATAAATTAAATACATACCTATCTATATGGGCTATTGGGCATACTCTCCAATAAGTCTACATTTGGATAGGGTAAAACAACCAAAAGGATGAGGATCTAGTGAGTTTTTAGCTGTAAGGGCATGCATATCAAATGAGTTTCAATGATTTTTCTTCCCATCTGGGGTTTAAGCCCCATGCTATAAGGGGCATAGAGAATTTAAGAAAATAAGAGATTTGGAATGGCATCTCTGATGATCTAGAACTAATAGAATTTGTGACAAGAAATATGAAGGCACATCATTTACAGAATCATCCATTGAGGATTTTACATTGTTATCTGGCTTTGGCTATGTTTACACATCTTGGAGGTCCTGGAAATGTGAATGCTAGTGAAACAATTATCTTGTATGCAATGATGAATTCCATTCCCTTGAATGGAGCAATGTTTATCACTATAGAGATTGATGAGATGAAAACTTTCTGAAAGAGGCAAACCAAGATCACATTGAGTGGGTTAGTCACTATTTTAACTAGAGTAGCCAACCATGCATCTTTAGGAAAAGAGGTAGGTAACCCTACCCTCATCAATCAAAAAATTCTAAAGAACATGTCAGTATTGGTGCATGATCCCAGATTTCCAAAGTAGGGATATCTAGTTGTTTTCGTGAAAGGACTTATTTAGAGAATATGGTGAAGACCAAGCATTACTGACGGAAGCTGATGCTAGAACAGTCACTTTATCCTCTCAACAATACAATGAGATTACAAGCAAGTTGGACACTCTGATTGCCAGACAAGTTAAGCTCAAAGATAGTATAAACTAGATGCTCACAGCCTTTTCCCTTATGCAATCAAGATTAGATTTTTGTTTTCCTCCTCTACCTCCATATGAGTGATTTTTTTAAGGATTTCCTTTACCACCCCCTATTATTTTTGTGTTGTTATTATGGTATTTTGCTAAGTGAAGCAAAATTTATAAGTGCGGGGTATGGGCATTTTGATAGTAAAATTGTTGAAACTTGTTAAGAAGTTATGGGATGTCGTGCTATAAACTTTTTCACCACAGTTAGCCTTGTTCTTATATTTTTACTTTTAGGAGTAATTAGTGCTTTTTGAAATTTTTAATATTGGTAATATTATGTTTAGCTTTAATTTGTCTCTTATTTTTCTTTTATTATTATAGTTTTAATTTTATAATATGTCATTATTTTTTTTTCTTTTAGTTTACTTTATTTTTTAGCTCTTGTTTTAATTTTAGTATAGTTGTGCTTATTTTTTTCATCTTAGTTAGTTTGCCTTTATAGTTGTTCCCACTGTGAATGAGCTTAAACTTAGAGTTAGAAATTTTTATTTTGATGTGTTTGAATAACTAGAGAGTAGTTATTAGTTAATGAATGTATTTTCTTTATTGGTTAGGTTCAATTAGATCAATACTAGTAGGTCTCCTAATAAATGTGCACTTTAGGCCTATCTTAGAAATAAGAAAAACCAGTATATAAAGGTGATTGAGGAGGAATTCTAAAGTGCTAGAACCTTCCTCATCACCCTTCAAAGCAATTAAACAACTCAAAAGTAAGGCTAGAAATGACTTAGGAAAAATTTTATTAATCAAAATTTAAAAAGACTTTTAACATACCTTTTGTTATATTATACCCCTTACAAGCCCTTTTGATCCTATTTGAGCATACTAAATGCACGCTAAATGAAAAAAAAATGTTGTGCTTTAATTGTGTGATTTAAGAGATGGGATACATTGCCAATATCTAGTGAGATTGAAAATATTTCAAAATGTAGTTCTTCTTTAAGAGGAATCTTAGTGAGTCCCTATTAGCAAAATTTTATATTTTATTACTCTAACTCATAAAATATAAAAATAAAAATCAAAGCTAGCAATCATGGTTTGATCTAAGTGTGGGGTACTCTATTTGTTAAGGGAAAAGAGTTAATAGCTATTAAAGCATTATTTGAGCTAATATGCTTATAGTGAAAATTTTTTAATAGATTTCTTCCCCTTTATGATCTTCCTATGGAAAGATTGTTCTGCAATTCTGGGTAGTTTAACATTTGGCAATAATGTTGACTTGACTAAGGGTTGAGTTAAGGTCTTATTTTTTAGTAAGAGAAGTGGTAGATTTCTGTCCAAATCCACTTTACACATTCTATAAGCTTATATGTCAAATTGTCATTGGCTAATTCTAAAAGTCTTTATAAAATCTCAATTTAGTCACCCACTAACTTTTAAATTACTGCAAAACAAATTAAGGCTAAAGTTCATTTCAACTAAACCCTCTAAAGCCGTAAATATTTCCAATTTAAAATTTATAGCATTTAATTAGATTCTAAAAACAAACTACTAAATGCTAATCATGTCCCCAATCTTACTAAGGCATCTTTGAGGCCTTACTCATTTAATTGATAATTTTACCCTTCATATAATGCTTAACAATTTTTCGTATACCTCAGTACACTACCATGACCTTATGGGATTAAATCATTATTGAATTGTTTTTGACATAAAGATAGCATGTCTCAAGAGGCGGAAAATTTTTAGGTTTGAGGCCATATGGACTGAGAAGCAAAAATGCGAAGAGGGTGTTGAAAAGTGACACACTTTGCACATGGTAATAAAATTAAAATTACAATGGGTTAATTAATATGGAGATTTTGTTTGGTGTAGTAAAATCTTGACACAATCATATTCTATCAAAGATTATCTAAGTAAAAATAAATGAGTTTATTAGACTTTTTAAGTTTTTCTTTTTAGACTTTGTGTTATAAAATCTCTATAAACAGAAATGACATTTTTAATGAAATTGTGCATCATTTTTTAGTTCCACCGCAATCATTTGCTCCAGTTTTAGTCATCGCCTTTATTCTTGTCAAATAATTATCCCTTATTTCTTTTTTATAGCCAAATTTCAATTTAATCCTCCAACTATATTTTTATCAAAATAACCTTTATTCGTTAGTTCAAAAGTCTTCGATTGGTATCAAAGCATTTGTATCTTAGAGTGGCTAAAAGTTAATGGCTTTAAAACACTATTATGCTTTTATGCAGCCATCATTCAACAGTGAAAATCACAACATATGGGTTATCAAATGAAAGCCTATTTGCGACCAATTAATTTATAGGAAATTGTTCAAATAGGTAGAGATCTCCCTCTACTTAAAGCAAATCCTACAAGTACTCAAATATAATAATACAATGAAGATTGTGCTGAGAAGTATAAGGCTTTGATTGCCATTTAATCATCTTTTTCCAACAATATGTTCATTATAATTATGGAATACACCACTTCTAAAGAAGCATGGGATAAACTTGAAAAAGAGTTCCATACAAGTTAAGAACAAGGCAAATGTAAGTGCTCAACTTGAGAACAAAATTTAAGTTACAAAACAAGAAGGACTTAGAAATAGCAAAGGAGTTTGTTGACAGACTTTTCAAAGTTTTTTTAATCAAATAAGAATCATTAATGAAGAATTGAGCGAAAAGGGAGTGGTAGAAAAGGTTTTGATCTCATTTTTAAAAAAAATTAAGGCAAATATCTCTTCCTTATAAGACTCTAAAAACCTTTCTCGAATTTCTCTTTCAAAATTAATTAATGCTTCGTAAGTTGTTGAAAAAAAGAGAGCTATAAAGCAAGAAGAAACTATTAAAAAAGCTTTTTTGTCTAAGTAGAAAGGAAAAGCTACTACTACTAGCAACACTCGATGGCACCAAAGAGGAAGAAGAGGTGGAGCAAAAACAATTTGGACTTTATGGGACAATGGTGACAAAAATAAGTTTGCACCTTTTTCACACAATAAAAAAGACACCCACTTAGAGAAAAATTAGTAAGTTAAACCCAATGTTCAATGTAGGGCATGTAAGCGACTTGGACATGTTAAAAGAGTATGTAAAAATAAAAGAGACAAGAAAGTTCAAGAAGCTTATATTATTAATGAAAGTATAGATCTGAAGCAAACATGTTCATGGCCTTCTATCAAAGGTCTAGCTACAGTAAGAAAGCTTGATAACTAAATAGTGGTTGCACTAATCATATGACCTTTGATGAATAACATTTTAAAACTCCTGATTAAAGTTATGTTTCAAGAGTTAATGTTTGACATAGAGTATATATTAATGTGTAAGGCAAAGGTCAAGTGGCTATCGACACTCAAACAGATATCAAATTTATTTCAAATGTGTTATTTGTTCCGAATTAAGTCAAAACCTATCAAGTGCTAGTCAAATGCCAAAGAAAAATTATTCACTTTATTTTTATGGTAACACTTTCACCATATATGATCCAAAAGGTTATGAAGTCATGCACATCAACATGAAATAAATAATTTTTACTGTTGATTAGAATAACCATGAAATGAAAGCTTTAAGTGCCAAATCAAATGACCAATCTTTACTGTGGTTAAAAGATTTTGTCACTTCAATTATGGCTCTTTGCATATGATGTATACAAAATCAACTATTTAACATATGCCTTTAAGATGTTTGTCAAGTTTGTGAACTTGGCAAGTAAAACAATTTTCATTTCCTTCAAACTCATCTTGGAGAGCAACTAAGTAGTTACAATTGATTCACACTAATCTCGATGGAGAATGAGTGTTTTTGCTCTAAATGGAAGTAGATATTCCCTCACTTTCATTGATGACTTCTTCGGAATGTGTTGGATTTACTTTCTAAAATCCAAAGCTAAAGTTGTTGAGATGTTTAAGAGATTTAAACTCTCATAAAAAAGGAGCCAGCTCCTTTTTTAAGATGCTTAAATTAGAAATGGAATTAAGTATAAAGCTAATAAATTTAAGGAAATTTATAGGCAAGTTACAATCAAGCTTCAATTCATTGCTTCTTACACCTCTTAAAATGGTGTAAGTGAGAGAAAAAATACAATTATCATGGAGATAGGTATCTATTTGCCATTTAAAAAAGATTTGCCTAAGTTATTATAGGCTGAAGCAGTTAACAGTGTGGTGTTTTTGTATAATTTTCCCACAAAAGCCCTTGATAGCAAGACTCCATTCAAATATTGGTATGGATTCAAGCCTTCTACTGCTTATTTAAAGGTGTTAAGGAGCATTTACTACACACTTTTGCTTGAGAGCAAAAGAGATAAACTTGATCAAAAGGCTGGACTTGGAATTTTAATGGGTTATAGCAATACTACTAAAGGCTATAAAGTTTACCAAATGTATTCAAATAAATTAATTATTAGTCACGACATCACAATTGATGAGTTCTCAAAGTGAAATTAGGAAAAGAATGAAAAATTACCTTTTATAAAGGAAACTATCAATTTTCCCTTGCAATAATAAGTTATGAATCCATAAAATGAGAATGCAAAAAGGGATAAAGATTCTACAGTTAAAGGCACCAAATCACTTGTTAACATTTATGCCAAATGCAATTTGGTAGTGACAGAACAAACGTACTGTAAAAAAGCATCTCAATTTGAATAACGGAGAAAGGCTACAAAAGAAGAAATAACAAAGATTGAACAGAATAAGACATGCAAACTGGTGGAAAAGCTTGAAGACAAAAATGTTATCAATGGTCGATGGGTTATAGAACCAAGTACAATGTAGATGACTCAATCAACACACAAGGCTAAACTCTTTATGAAAAGATATACACAACTACTAGGCCTAGATTTTAGAGACACATTTGCTTTTGTTGCTAGATATGACATCGTCAAGCTTATTTTGTCCTTAACAACAGCCAAAGGATGGAAAGTTTCTATCTTGACATCAAATCAGTCTTCATGAATGCTTTTCTATAAAAGGAGATATATGTATGTCAATTAGAAGGATTTAAGGTGGCTAGACATGAAAAGAAAGTATATAGGTTGAATAAAGCTCTTTACGGCCTCAAACAAGCTTTAAGAACTTGGTAAAGCAGAATGGATAGATTTTTTATAATAAAGATTCAGGAGGAGCATGAATGAGCACACACTCCATTCAAAAGCAAAATCAGATGGTAAAATGCTTATTATCTCTCTATATGTTAATGACTTGCTAATTACAGGAAATGATAAGAAAATCGTTTACACATTCAAGTCACATATGATGAAAGTTTTTTAAAATGTCTAACTTGGTTCACATGAAATTATTTTTAGGGACCTAGGTTCTTCAATCAAAATTAGGTATTTTGCTTACATAAAGAAAATATGCTCAAAAAAATTTTGAATAAGTTTCACATGGAGAATTTCAAGCCAATATGTACTCCAATTGTGCATAATGTGAGGTTAAAGAGGGAAAATGGATCAGAACGTATAGATGCAACAATTTATAGAATTTTGGTGGGAAGTTTGTTATATTTAACTACTACTAAACTTGATTTCAAGTATATACTAGTTTACTGTCAAGTTTTATGTCTTCTCAGACTCAAAATCACTTTGAATAAATAAAAGAGTACTTTGATACATTAAAGGAACAACTGATTATGGAGTGATGTGTTTGAGGCAATAAAAATGTGTTCTATATGGTTTTGTTGATTGTAATTGGGTAGGTGATGTTACTGATCACAAAAGCATTTCAAGATATTTATTTTTTCTTTGGCTCAAGTCTATTTTCATGGAGTATAGAGAAGTAAGAGGTGGGCACCCAATCCTCTTTTAAGGAAAAATATATTTCTATTATTGCTGCTACAAATCAAGCATTTGTTAGAGAGTATGCCCTAGAGCCCATGTAAAAGGGATATATTTCATATGTATGAATTCATATTCTTAATAAAAGGCATCATTCATTTATTAATTCTATGTTTAAATACATGAGTCTGTAAATCTTAAATTAATACATGAAGTCCTAGATATTATAAACACAGTGTAAAGGCAATCATGAAAGTGTTCATGATATGAGATGTCTATTGCATGCAAATGTGTTAATATCTAAATATCCCTAGTCATAGAATTAACAAGATAGGACATTGTTAATTCGGACAGACTAGCACATGTTATGCTTCTTGAATGGTTGAAATTATACGAGAATAAATTTGAAAATAATGTATTAAATGTTAATTTGAATTTACCAAATTGACAATTTTGTGGGATAATTTGTTTTCAAAAAATGACAATTTTGTGAAACAGAGCAAGTATTTATGGCAAAAATTTAGGAATTTTTTGGTTTTTTCCATTATAATGATTATGCATTCCTTTTTGGTTCAATAAAATGTGTTAGGATTAATTATGTAAGACTAAATAAGATACTAGTATTTATAGGCAACAAGGTTAAAATGACAAACACATTAGTCAATTTGCAAATCCAGCATGGGATAACAGTGGTTGTGGACATTCAACATTTGCAAAAGAGAAATTAGTAATTTTTTTTTGTGCTGAGTCAGACAAACGTCATGTTTTCTCAGTAATTTATGTTTATAATTTATGTTTTAAACAATTATATATGGGATTTCATATGAAAAAATATCGAGTTAAGGGGACTCCATAAAAAATTGATTAATTTGTGCATTCTGAAACCAAAATCTAATAATAACCATACCAAACATGGCATGCACAAAATACATGAAAATACTTAGATACAAAAAATCAATAATTCTTTATTGATAATACTTCATTATTTCGACCCACTAAATCAAGCCCAAAGCCCAAAAAGCAAGCCAATCCATGGTTAGTCAACTTGCCAACTTGTCCGAAAATTTCAATCAAATCGAACAGCTGACACCCATGACAGTGCCCATCCAATCATGTCTCTGACACAAGCCACTCATCTATCCTTTTAGCCACCAATGGCGCCAGCCTACTAGGCTGCATACTTGAATACTTAAGGTACATATTGCTCATCTTTTTCTATAATTAGCCCCACATTTGAAGGCTCCAGGTAATGGTACTTTGAAATCTTCTCTCTTTATATTTTTTCACTAAAGTCTTACTGACTTAACTGTCAGAATATTTATCCTGATCTGATTAGGTATTCTTTCTTTTTTGTAGGTCTCATTTGGCTAATTAATCAGACCGAATTACACCATCCCCTACACGAGCTCTCTTTTTAGATCTTTTGGGAAATGTCATTTATCATGTTTTCCCATTAAATCTCTCTCCATTTATGCATTTAATATTCACTTATTCTTTTTTTTCCAATGTACATGTTTGATAGACATGGCAAATGAAAGGGTTTGAATTGGGTAATTAATGGACGGGATCATAAATGGATAAAAAAAATATGGATCAATATTAAAATGGATTTGACGAATTTGAGTTGACCCATGAGTTTAAAACAAACTTTATAATTTTTTTTATCACCAATAAGAGTAAATTACAGATCTAATGGGTTGAAAAATATTAATAGTTTTATTAGAATATGAAACTAAAAGTTAGGGAAGTGGGAAGTTCATGATATTTACTTATTTATTTATTTTTATATTTATCAATTACTAAAAGATTTATTAGGTTTAGAAAAAGAAAAAAAAATGATTATTTAAAAAAAAGGGATTATAACATAGACATTTAATGGGCAACTAATCTTATATATATATATATATATATATATATATATATATATATATATATATAATGTTAAATTATTTTTTTTTTGAAATCTCTCTCTCCCCCTTTGCTTCCCTCCGCCAATCTCTTTTTGTCGATCTCAAAGCCATAGTCGCCAATCTCCCCTTGCCGATCTCCTTCTGCCGATTTCCATTTTTTTTCTCTTTTTGTTGGAATAGAATCAAGAACTAGGTCTATGGTTTTGCTAATCTTTTTGGTTAGTTTAAAATAGATTGTGTTCTCCTGGGTCTGTGACTATGATTTGCAGGACTTTAAAAAAAATTGTGTGCAGTACTCTTTTATCCTTGACTGAGATAAAATTGTTTTGATTTATTAAAAAAAAAGTAAAAAAATTGGGTAATCAAAGTGATCATGCTCTGGAAGAAAAAATTAAAAAAAATTCAAGTTGAAAGAATTAAAATTTGCATTATTGATAATAAAAATTAATTAATGAAGATTTTAAAAGAAACCTATTGGGTACAGACCCAATGGATTGAAGAATGAAATAGATCAGTTTTGGGGTGATCCGACGAGTATTGAGTTAGGTTGGATTGGGTTGGGTTGGGTTGGGTTGGGTTGGGTTGGGTTGGGTTGAAGAATAAAATGGATTAATTTTGGATTGATGCAGTAAGTATTTATTTGAATTAAATTAAATTTGGGTCAATTTTTTTTGGATGGGTTTGAATTAAATTTTGGATTTGGATCAATTTTTTCAGGTCTAATGTTTAATGTAATATTTTTATGGAACATGTTTCATTCAAATTAATATTAGCAATTAATATTTTTTTATTATTAATAGACCATGTATTCAATTGATCATTTATTCATCAAGTTATTTTTATAGAAGACATGCATTTAGCTTAATTTAAAAATTTATTTAAAAAAATAAATTTACTCCTATAATAAAATAATAGGAATAAAGGGCAAAATGATTAAAAACAAAAAATATTATAGTTATGCCAAATTTTGAAGAATATAACAAATGAAAACATTAAGACGATGCTCTTTAATTTAAGGTCAATATCCCCTTAAACTTTATAAAAATTATCTAGTACATAAAAAAAACCAAAAATTAAAATACATTTCTACTTATTGATCCCTTTAGTTCAATTTTTTTATATATATCAGGTCTCTAAAAAGTTAAAATTAACTTCTCAATTTGATTGAAAAACTAAAAATACATATTTGTCATTTGAGAAGTATAAAAGTTAAATAAATAATTAAATAATTAAAATCTTATTCTTATAAACTATGTATTCTTAATAATTATTATATAAAAGGAAAATACAATGATTTAGTGAAATTAAATTTTCAATTAATTTCACTTTACATGAATGAAAATAACATTTTTGTCCGAATTATTATACAAATTTTATTTTAAGGCAATTTGACCATTTCATATAATAACACTACTTTTATTATTATTATTATTATTATTATTATTATTATTATTATTATTATTATTATTATTATTATTATTATTATTATTATTATTATTATGTCATTCAGTAAATTATTAAAAATTTATGATAAAAATTTCACCATAATACATGCTTATGTTGATCTTTAGGGAGGGAAGACTCTTTGTATTTCCTCCTCTTTCTTTTTCCTTTTTTCTTTTTTTCACTTCTATAGAGAAGAAAGTAGGAGGTAGAATTTAATGCTGAAGTTACAACTTTTTTTTATTTTCACTATATGTTAATTCCATGTTATTGTACACATAATTTTTTTTTCTTAACATAATTGATAATTCGTAGAGAGACCATTGATGTGTCGCATTGTAATTGGCCACTATTAGTCAGATTAGCATTCGTTAATTTTAAGGGCATAACGCGTTATAAAATCAAGTTCAAGGGTATAATTGGCTCAAAAAGAGTTTAGAGGTAAAATCACCCTATTTCCAGCAACTCGGGGGTAAAAAAAGACACCTTAACTCTATTTAATAACCTAATTTAAAAAAAATGAAAGAATTCAATTTCTATAAATGTTTATTATAGTTGCCCTTAGGTATTGCCCCATAAAGAAGATTAACAATGAATTCTGTAATTTGAGTGTAGATCTAACAAAGGTCTTTAGTGTTTGGTGGTTAGAAAGTGTGGAAAAATGAGTTAAAAGAGTATTTTGAACTAACAAATGGCCACCCGCCTTTAACCTAAATGATTCAATGGCATTTATTGGGCTCAGTAAGTGGGTTCATTTCCCCAAAAATCCCTTCGAAGTCCATGAAGAACATTCCATCTAATTAGAGATAATTTAGTTGAGCTATCAAAATGCTATCTAGCCTAAGGGATTGTCGAACGATAGTCAAAGACTGCCACCGAAAAGCCTGCAATAGCTGCTTAGTGATTGGTCAGGCATGGCTATTTTTAGGGATATTTTGGTCATTTTAGATCCTCGAGTGTCCCTCAAACCACATTGCAATTCTTGATCTCCATGTTAACCTATACTATCCGACAATGTTATTAAAATCGGATCGGATAACGAACCAAAAAGTTTAAGGATTCGTAATTCGATCGATTCTTTAAGGTTCAACCGGATTTTTTTCATTTTTTAAAAAATATATTATTTTTTAAGTTTTATATAAATATTATGAAAATATCACTATATAAAAAAATTAAAAATAGTTTAGAAAAATATATTTATCATCAAACATTAACAATAGGACTATATTTTCAAGTCATTCAACATTTATAATAAAAATTTAAGATAAATATAGTAAAAAATATAAATTTTTAAAGAAATTCTTCAAATATAAATTATAAAATTTTATTTTATTTATAAAAAATTCATTAAATTGTTTGAATTTTAATTATTTTGTATTTATAATTTTATTTTTTTTTTTTCCAAAAAAAATAATATTGTATAAATATTTTGGACAAAAAGTTGGTTTTTCTAAAATCAAACCGATTTTTATCATTTAACCCGATTTTTTTTGTTTTATCCCGGTTCAACCGGTTTTTTGGCGGTTTGAAACAGTATTTCCCGGTTTTTATCCAATCCGGTTTTCATCAATTGAATCAACCGGACCAGCCAACGGTTCGCGATTAAACCGGTTTGACCTCCCGATCCGGTCCGATTTTAATAACCATGCTATCCGATGCTTTATCACTCGGTCTTTCCTAAATCAAGAACCCTAAACCTAAAGTATCTATAGTTGCTGCTAAATTTGGTGTGGGTTATGAGAGATGAGTAATAAGGCACAATAAAATAGAAAAAAATAGAGATGTGCACTTGGTTAACATGCTAATGCATTTCAAACAAAAACATTTAGGGCTAGATTTGAGAGCTACCTTTACTCAGTAGGTTTTAAGAGCTACCTCATATGTTAAAATTCTCATATTCATGGCTCTGGTACTGTTAACCCAATTCTGACAATTCCTATATCATCTATATTAAATCTACCAAAGCTCTCCGCAAATAAACTTATATGTGATCTTAATTACAACATCTTTTTCTTTCCTAAACACTGTGATTTTCAAGATTTTATGACAAAACATATTATTGGTAAAGCTAATCTATTAGGAAGTATTTATATTCTTGACACAAAGATTCCAAGACCTAATGCTTGTTCTAATGTATTGTCTTATTTTAAAGCACACTGTATGTTGGGGTATCTTTCTTTGTCATCATTAAATAAATTATATCCTCAATTTTGTAATGTCTCTTCTATTGATCATAAATCATGTCAATTTTCCAGGCGTTATAGTAGCTCCTCAAGTTGTCAAATTAATATACCGTTTAGCTCTACACTAGAATTGGTTTATTCATAAGTTTGGAGGACCATATGCTATGGTGGCTAAATCTGGATTCAAATACTTTGTGACATTTATTAATGAGTATTCTCATATGACTTGGATATTCATATGAAAAGTCATTCTTGATTATTTGTTAATTTTTGTGCCTTTTATGTTGAGATAAAATTCAATTTAATGTTTTTATTATCACATTAAGGATTGATAATGCCAAAGAAGAACTTTTATATTCCTTTTAGACATACATGGCTAAGAATGATGGAAGACGTCTTCCATCATTCCTCATATCCTAATACGCCATCAAAATAGAGTAGCTAAGATAAAATAAAATAAAATAAAATAAAATAAAATAGACCTCTATTTGAGACTGTCGAGCTTATTTATTTCAAATGAAGATTCCTAAATAACTTTAGACTGATCTTGTGTCCACCACTTTGATTGCATACCCTTTTCAATGCTCAATGGTGAGACTCCTGATGGGATATCACATGGCAAATACACGAAGATAATGCAGTGGAAAAATAAAAAATATAGATCATTCATGCCACGCAATATATGACATAGAATCAAAACATACAATTTTAGGGTTTTTAAAACTTACAAGTTTAGATGCTCTTCAAAGCTTGAATTTTGCAATGGCAAATATATAAGATGAACTTATATACTTTAGATCTGAAACACCAATGTCAAGGAGCTGCCTTTACGCCACTCCTCTCTATTCTCACACACAGACACTTGCAAAAATGGCTTAAAATCAAGAGAGCTAGCTTTATGTTTGAATATTTGGCAATAGGAATGGATTGAAGCCACAAGATCTGATCTTGTTCTTCTTTTAGGTTGCTTTTGCTGCCCAAGAATACAAGAGAACAAGAAAGAATTCTTTCCCCTTGTGTATTTCGGCCAAAAGAGAGAGAGCCAAAAATGGCTAGGGTTTCTTTCTTCCATTTAATTCATAAATATATATCACTTGTTTAGGTCAAGTGTGAATGCCAAAATTTACTATCTTTAGGTAGTAAATTCAGCCTCCATCACTTCCTAATTAAGTGACATATATTAATTCAAATTCCTTTAAATTTTAAATTCAAATTAATTTAAAATAAACATAAGACATTTAATCAAAACAAATCACTTATATAGGATATACATGTGCTGAAATTTACTATGATTTTATCTTTGAATTTTGGCCACTCTCTCTCCTATTTAAGTGTTTTATTTTGATTCAAATGTTATTAAGATTTAATACTCAATTAACTTAATTAATCCAAGATAATTAATTAATTGAAATTAAATCTACATAGCCCAAAATTCCCTCCCTCATGGACCAAGGTCCATTTACCAATTTTAACATCCATTACATACATTAATTTGATTTTAAATAAAAGCTCAAATTAATGCCCAATATTATATTTAAATATTTTAAGCCCAATGCTTTGTGTGTGATCCTATAGATCCATTTAATATTGGCAATGAATTAATGAAATAATTAAAAGGCTATATATATTCTTTAGCAAGATATTATAGCATTCCAAATTAAATGAAAATGCAAATGGCATTTAGTGACCTAATGCAATTTTGCATAGTCCCTTACCCTTAAATGTCAGAATTAATATAAGGCATGGAACTAGTCATCCATATATGTACTAATTCCTTTTCTTGATATTCCAGTGACACTGAACTCTCAGATAAATAATGATTACTCATTATTTCATCTCAGTATGGCCATACACTTCTTAGTTCACTGATCAAGTGGTCGATGATATTTTCTCTCTTATTGAGAGGGGTAATCCCTTTACTTCTCTCATGCTCTCTAACATGAATTAATGCATACCCAAGCATATCCATACTTGTCACCCTGTTATGAGTACATTAGGTGTATGTCAAAGTACACAATAATTCATAAAAAAGTTTCATAGAGATTTTAGGTCTAAGAACTTCAATGCAAAACTTGCACATGAGAAACACTTATGGCTACTACCATGCAGTGTTCTCATGAACGGATCAAATTCAGATAACATGTTCTAAAAATGTATCTATGATCTCTGATTGATACTCTTATCCTTATGATTCGTAAGACATAACTCATCTTTTCAGAGAGATCATACTAGTCTTAATTCATTTGTTATTCCCATAACAATGACTAACTAGGGATATGTAAAATGAAGTCTCTATTGTTTCAAAGTCTTACAACCATATGCCTCACACATGATAACTTAAACTGAAACAACATTCTTGGATAGTTCTATAAATTGATATGCACAGGAATACAATAGATAAAATAAATGCCTCATTTACTAATTTAAGTGTTTTATAACAATGTATTGGGGCTAGGGCTTACACTAACAATCTCCCACTAGTACTAGTCCCAATTGGGTATAGCCCTCAAACCGAATGCTCGCAAATGAGCTTCGTGCAGATTTGGATGCAATGGTTTTGTCAATAGATCTGCCACATTGTTTTCACTTGCTATCTTGCTAATATTGACGTCCCCACGATCAATGATTTCTTTGATCAGGTGATACCTTCGGAGTATGTGTTTGGATTTCTAGTGTGACTAGGGCTCATTTGCTTGTGCGATGGCCCCGTTATTGTCATAGAAAATTTCTAATAGATCTAGGAAGCTTGGGACCACTCCTAATCCAAAAATAAAATTTCTAATCCAAATAGCCTATTTTGCAGCCTCACTTGCTGTAATATACTTAGATTCTGTAGTTGAGTCGGCAATGGTCTCTTGCTTTGAGCTTCTCTAGCTGACAGCACCACCGTTCAAAATAAAAACAAATCCAGATTGCAATCTTGAGTCCTGAGTGCTGGTTTGAAAAGCAGCATCAGCATAACCTTGTATGACGAGCTCTTCTTGACTACCATACACCAAGAAGTGATCCTTAGTCCTTTGCAGGTACTTTAAAATCCCCTTTACAGCAGACCAATGCTTTTCGCCAGGGTCTTGCTGAAACCTACTGGTTATACTCAGTGCATGAGCAATATCCAACCTAGTACATAACATAGCATACATGATAGATCCAATAGCAGATGCATATGGGATTCTACTCATGTTGTCCCTTTTTCTCTTTAGTCTTAGGACATTGTTCTTTAGTCAAAGGAACTCCCAAAGCCAAAGGTATGTATCATTTCTTTGAGTCTCCTATACTAAAATGCTTTAGTACTTTATCTATGTACTTTTCTTGACTTAGTCCCAAAAGCCGGTTTAATCTATTTCTATAAATCCGAATACAAAGTATTGTCTCGGCTTCACCAAAGTCTTTCATTGAGAAACACTTCCCTAACCATTTCTTAACCTTTTGCAATGTTGGAATGTCATTCCCAATGAGAAGGATGTCATCCACATATAGGATCAAAAATACTATTATGCTCCCACTATCCTTCTTGTATACACAAGGCTCATCTTCGTTCTTGACAAAGTCAAAATTCTTGATCGCTTCATCAAAACGAAGATTCCAACTTCAAGATGCTTGTTTTAATCCATAAATGGATTTTTGAAGCTTACAAACCTTCTTAGGATGCTTGGGATTGACAAAATCCTTAGGTGTGTCATATACACATCCTTAAGTAAATTTTCATTGAGGAAAGCAGTTTTGGCATCCATTTTCCATATCTCATAATCATGATGCTATGGCAAACATGATCCTAATGAACTTGAGCATGACTATAGGCGAAAAGGTCTCATCATAGTCTACACCATGAGTTTGTCGAAAACCTTTTGCTACTAGTCTACCTTTGTAGGCCTTGTCAGCTTTGAGTTTAAATAGCCACTTGTATTCAATTACCTTAGCACCTTTTGGTGGATTAACCAAGGTCCAAACCTAGTTATCGTACATTGATTTCATCTCGTATTTCATTGATTTAAGCCAATTTTTTGAGTCAGGGCTCTCAATAGCTTCTCGGTAGGTAGTTGGATCCTCACGATCCACTAACTTAATAGCATCACTGTCGGTGATTAGAAATTCGTATCTCTTAATCTCCCTACATATCCTATCAGACCATCTAGGTTCTTGTGCAATGGGTTCTTGTTCCATAACTGGTTGTGAACTTGATCCCATTTTCAACTCATCCTCTACAAAAGTTTGTGGCACTTGAATTTCTCCAAGTTCTACTTTACTCCCACTGTATTTCGTGACAAGGAATTTCATTTCCAAGAAAAGCATCTTGCGAGCAACAAATACTTTGTTCTCGGCTTATGAGTAAAAGTAGTATCCCTTTGTTTCTTTGGGATAACCCATAAATAAGCAGACAGTGGATTTGGACTCTAATTTGTCAGATGTTAATTTCTTAACATGTGCTTCACAGCCCCAAATCCTGAGAAATGACATATTAGGTTTTTTTTCTAGTCCATACCTCGTATGGTGTCTTCTCAGCTGCTTTAGTTGGAGTACGATTCAGTAGAAATGCAACAGTTTCTAATGCATAACCCCAAAAGGAGACAAGAAGATCAGCTTGGATTGTCATCGATCAAACCATATCCAACAGAGTTCGATTTTTCCTTTCAGACACACCATTTCATTGTGGTGTTCCAGGAGGAGTGAGTTGTTAAATAATTCCACACTCCTTCAGATGACTGTCAAACTCTTGGCTTAAGTATTCGCCACCTCAATCTGATCAAATGGCTTTTATACTTTTGCCAAATTGGTTTTCTACTTTGTTCTTCAACTCTTTGAATTTCTCAAAAGTTTCAGATTTGTGCTTCATTAGATATACGTAGCCATATCTACTGAAGTCATCTGTGAACGTCACGAAGTAGCTAAAATCACCTCTAGCTTGTGTACTTAATGGTCCACATACATCGGTATGTATTAGTTCCAATGAGTCACTAGTCCTCTCACCTTTCTTGTTAAAAGGACTCTTTGTCATCTTTTCATGCAAACATGGCTCGCATGTGTCATAAGATTCTAAGTCAAATGACCCAAGCACTCCAGATTTATGGAGTCTTGAAATACGTTTTTCCTTTGCATGCCCTAAATGACAATGCCAGAAGTAAGTAGGATTCAATTTGTTTGATTTAACCCTCTTTGTATTAATGTTGTATAAGGACTCTTTGTTTTGTAGATCAAGGATATAAAGGCCATTTTGTAACATGACATTGCCATATGAAATGCCTTAACAACGAATATGAATATTGCCATTATTAATAACAAAACCAAATCCATCCATATCCAAACATTAAACTGAAATAATGTTTCTGCTCATAGCCGGCACATAATAATAAATTTTCAATTCTAAAGAAAGTTCAGAAGATAAAGTGAGTTGATAGCCGCCTATCTCTATGGCAGCAACTCATGCTCCATTCCCCATATGGAGGTCCACTTCATTCTTCCCAAGCAACCGCCTATTTCTTAATCCCTGCACATTTGAACAAATGTGAGAACCACAACCGGTATCCAATGCCCAAGTGGTAGAAATAGAAAGGTTAATTTCAACAACAAAAATACCAGAACTGGATGCCTTGGCTCCATTCTTCTTTTGTTCTTCCTTCAAAAAGAGTGCAATTCTTCCTCCAATGTCCTAATTTGTTGCAATGGAAGCATGTGCTCTCGCTTTCCTTAAGCTTATGCATCTTGGGTTTGGGTTGGGCTTGAGGTGCACTCCCATTTGACTTGAGCCGAGCCAGGTCACACTTGGGTTTTTCCTTTCCCTTTCCCTTTATCCTAGTGGGTCCCTTTTTAATGTCTCCTTGAACCATAAGTACAGGATTGGTCTTTCGAATGTTCTCTTTAGCATTCTTAAGCATCCTATGAAGCTCGGTGACTGTCTTGTTCATTGCATGCATGTTATAATTCATAAAAAATGGATCATAATCATCAGTCAATAAACTTAAGATCAAGTCAGTGGCCAATTCCTTCGGGACTTGTACCTCAAGCTTCTCATGAGTATCAAGATACCCTTTCATTTTGAGTATATGGGTACTAACAGGAGTACCCGCAGTCATCTTACAAGAAATTAAGGCCTTTGTTGTCATGAATCTCTCATGACGAGCTTGCTCTTGGAACATCTCCTTAAGGTGCACCATGATCGCATAAGCCTCTTTATCCATGAATTGCTTTTGCAAGTCAGGCACCATAGTGGCCAGCATTAGAAAGGTGACATCATTGGAGTCGCTCTTCTTGGTCTCAAAAGTTTCCTTTTGAAATGCAGAGGCATTCCTAGCCGGTTCTTCGAGCAAGGGTGCATCCAAAACATACGACTTCTTCTCTTACTTAAGAACAATTCTCAAGTTTCGAGACCAGTCTATGAAATTGGTGCTCAGTTTGTCCTTTTTCAGGACCGATCGCAATTAAAAGTTGTTATTTGAATAAGCCATTTTCAATCTACAATAAAAACTTAGCAAGATTAAATAAGGTCTTATTTATAATCACACAAACCGAATTAATATCCCTTTAAATAATTTGCGTTAGTGATTTAATGTGGGTCGAGATCCACTTTTCACAACAACTTATTAGTCAAACTGAGCTTGTACACCTAAGAAGTTAAGTTACTTAGGTAGGAAAACTCCAATCATGTCTCGTACATGACTCTTGGACCAAATGGGCTAACATCTTAAGATGTTATAGCACAAACCCATTTATTAGTTGCCTAGGTCCGGGCATCCCTTTCCATGTTAAGTCCAATTTACATTCACAATCCATGCCTCACAAAGATAATCGGGCGTATCTAGGACTCTTAGTCTATGTGACCGATGATCAATGCCTTAACATATTTCAAATTAAGAAGGCAACTTTATGACTTACTATTTTAGGAATTCATTTTATTACGGCTTACATGGCATACGTTTTGTCATCCATTCATAGCATGCATATATATATAATTGCATAAAGTAAAATATGACAAACATAGACCCAAAAACCTACAACTAAGATTCTATACTATTACATAAGAATCTTCAAGTTTGCCTTCTCCACTTCGGTGGGCTTCGTCTTGATTTATAAAGTCTTCAAATAAATTCTATACTAAGAAATAAATGAAACTTTTACAATAATACATAATGGCACGCAGGCCATATTTAATTATAAAAACCCAGGGCCCATGAATACACCATGTATGTCCATTCATCACACAAAACAAATAAATAAATATACATAACAGTCATGGATAAAATAAAGTCCAATTTTAATTAATTTAGCCAAGCCCATTAATGAAAATTGTGTACTTGAACTTTTAAGAGAAGACTCCATGATGGGCCTGGGCCTAAACCCAATGGACTAAATTCTCTTATTGAATAAGTTCTCTTAAAAGCCCAAAACACAAACTAGTTAGATTTATGCCATAAATCAACTCTAGTATAATTTCCAATTTTTGTTTGCCATTTTTTTAATTTTATGTCATACAACCCATAAACATTAAAAATATATATAATATGTTCCAACATGAATTAAAACATAAAATCATGAAGAACATATATCATACACGGCATTCATACAAAAACAAACAAACAACAATGAAACTAGTTGTTTAATGCTTATATAATGCCACAAAAATGCACAAATACTTAAAACGATTTTATGAGCCATTTAATAATTTAAATAAGGTCATAAAAATTGAGTTAAGGTTCTGTTCAGATCTGATCTAAATGTTTTTTTTCCATTTTAATCAAAATAAAACAAACAATGTTGATTAAACATGCAACAAACACAAACTAGTCATAGTTTTAAGTGATTTTAAAATTAATCAATTAAATTATCATGGACCAGAATTAAAACCAATTTTAAAATATGTCCAGACCTGTTATTAATCTTTAAAAATCACTTACAAACATGCCAAACACGTTTATACGTTTAATTTTGAAAACTAGTTGTTAAACAAACACATATCATGCAAACTAGCACATAGTTAAAAGATTAACATGTACCATCAGGTATTTATAATTAAATCCGACCATGAACAATTTTAAGAATATCTTAGGACAGTATATAAACATGTCATAAAAATTATAATACCTAATAAAACATTTAAAATCATTTTTACACTAAAACAATGCAAAAACTCAAAACAGAAAATTTCAGCATTGCATGTTTTTAAACGAACGATTTTTAATCAAGATATCATGCATCCAAAGCACTAAAATAAGCATGTTAAGGCTCTGATACCACTGATGGGATATCATATGGAAAATACACGAAGATCATGCAGCAAAAAAATAAAAAATATAGATCATTCATGCCACACAATATACGACATAGAATTGAAACATGCAATTTTAGGGATTTTAAAACTTACAAGTTTGGATGCTCTTCAAAGCTTGAATTTTGCAATGGAAAATATATAAGATGAACTTATATACTTCAGATCTAGAACACCAATGCCAAGGAGCTGCCTTTATGCCACTCCTCTCTATTCTCACACACACACTTGCAAAGATGGCTTAAAACCGAGAGTGCTAGCCCTATGTTTGAATATTTGGCAATGAGAATGGATTGAAGCCACAAGATATGATCTTGTTCTTCTTTTAGGTTGCTTTTGCTGCCCAAGAACACAAGAGAACAAGAAAGAATATTTTTCCCCTTGTCCATTTCAACCAAGAAAGAGAGAGAGCCAAAAACGGCTAGGGTTTCTTTCTTTCTTTTAATTCATAAATATTTATCACTTGTTTAGGTCAAGTTTCTATGCCGAAATTTACTATTTTTAGGTAGTAAATTCAGCCTCCATCACTTCCTAATTAAGTGACATATATTAATTCAAATTCCTTTAAATTTTAAATTCAAATTAATTTAAAATAAACATAAGATATTTAATCAAAACAAATCACTTATTTAGGATATACATGTGCCGAAATTCACTATGATTTTATCTTTGAATTTCGGCCACTCTCTCTCCTATTTAAGTGTTTTATTTTGATTCAAATGTTATTAGGATTTAATACTCAATTAACTTAATTAATTCAAGATAATTAATTAATTGAAATTAAATCTACATAGGCTGAAATTCCCTCTCTCATGGACCAAGGTCTATTTAGCAATTTTACTACCCATTACATACATTAATTTGACTTTAAATAAAAGATCAAATTAATGCTCAATATTCTATTTAAATATTTTAAGCCCAATGCTTTGTGTGCGATCCTATAAATTCATTTAATATTGGCAATGAAGTAATGAATTAATTCAAAGGCTATATATATTCTCTAGCAAGATATTATAGCATTTCAAATTAAATGAAAATGCAAATGGCATTTAGTGACCTAATTCAATTTTTCATAGTCCCTTACCCTTAAATGTCAGAATTAATATAAGGCATGGAACTAGTCATCCTTATATATACTAATTCCTTTTCTTGATATTCCAGTGGCACTGAACTCTCAAATAAATAATGATTACTCATTATTTCATCTCGGTATGGCCATGCACTTCTCAGTTCACTGTTCAAGTGGCTGATGATATTTTCTCTCTTATTGAGAGGGGTAATCCCTTTACTTCTCTCATGCTCTCTAACATGAATTAGTTCATACCCAAGCATACCCATACTTGTCACCCTGTTACGAGTACGTTAGGTGTATGTCAAAGTACATAATAATTCATATATAGTTTCATAGAGATTTTAGGTCTAAAAACTCCGATGCAAAACTTGCACATAAGAAACACTTATGGCTAGTACCATGCAGTGTTCTCATGAATGGATTGAATCTAGATACCATTTTTTAAACATATATCTATAATCTCTTATTGACACTCTTGTCCTTATGATCTATAAGACAGAACTTATCTTTTCCGAGAGAGCATACTAATCTTAATTCATTTGTTATTCCCATAACAATGACTGACTAGGGATATTCAGAATAAAGTCTCTATTATTTCAAGGTCTTACAACCATGTGCTTCACACATGATAACTTAAACCGAAACAACATTCTTGGATAGTTCTATCAATTGATATGCACAGGAATATAATAGATAAAATAAATGCCTCATTTGTTAATTTAAGTATTTTATAACAATGCATTGGGGCTAGACCTTACACTAACAACTCCCTATAGTATTATTTTTCCAAACAAGTTACTATTTTCTATTAAATCGAGAATATTTGGGAGCCTATACTTTTTTTGAGATTTTCAACCTCATATCACTAAATTAGATCCAAAGTTGTTCATATGTCTTTTTGGAATATTCTCATCTTCAGAAAAGGTACAATTGCTGTTGTCTTAATCTTAATAAGTATCTTATGTCCTCTATCCAACTTATATGGTTTTACGAATCAAAAGGAAGATGATTTATTAATCTACATTGTTACTCCACATAGTTCCTCTACAAGGCCACCAAATGATCATGTTCTTGCTACCTCTGTTTTATCTCCAAGTTCTTCAACTGAATCATTGGGTGATTTAGTTCTTTCTACTTTTGCTCCAACAAAGACAATTTAGTATTCTAATAGACATGGAACTTCCATTATGACTCCTGAATTAGCTTCATCAGAAGATCCAATACCAAGTGATCTCAATCTTTTAATTGCCTTTTGAAAAGGCAAATACCAATATGCCTATCCTATGGGTAACTTTGTCTCTTAAGATCATTTATCTCATTCAACATGTTCTTTTCCAAACTTTATCTTTGTCCCTCGAACTATTAAAAAAGCCTCGTCTTATCTTAGTTGGTTTGATACAATCATAGTTATTAAAATCGGACCAGCTGGTTGAACCACGAACCGATTGGTTCAACTACTAAAAATTGGATTGGCAAAAAATCGGATTGAACCTGAAAAAATTGGGTTGAACCGAAAAATCAAAGAACCAGACAAATTTATATATTTTCATTATTTATTTATTTAAAAAAATTAGTATTTTAAATTTTAAATATATCACTTAATAATTTAATATACTTATTATACTTTTGATTCATTGTAATCAAATATATATATATATATATATATATATATTAAATTTTTATTATTTATTTATTTGAAAAAATTAATATTTTAAATTCTAAATATGTCACTTAATAATTTAATATACTTGTTATCTATATGGATCATTGTAATAGTATATTAAATTATTAAGTAATATCTTTAGAATTTAAAATATTATTTTTTTCCAAATAAATAAATAATGGAAATTTAAAATATATATATATATATATATTAAATTTTTATTATTTATTTATTTGAAAAATTAGAATTTTAAATTCTAAAAATATCACTTAATAATTTAATATACTTATTATCTATTTGAATTTATTATAATTAAATATAATTATACTCATATATGCAAGGTTAATATTTTTTGTGTTTACTTCATTAGTATTCCATCTAAACTTGAAATTATTTTCATGATATGATTGTATTTTTATGTTTCTAACATATGATATTCAAAAATCCATAATTAATCACTTGCAATAATAAAATTAAAATTACATTTTGTAACTTATTATGAGAATATTTGTGATATATATTTAATGTTTGATGAAAATATTTTTTAATTTTTATACAATAGTATTTAAAAAATTATAATAATTATAATATTTTAAAAATAGAAAAAAAAACCCGGTTGAACCGATCGATCCACGAACTCCCAGCCTTGTCAGTTCTTTATCCGATCCGATTTTAATAACATTGGATACAATGATAAAAGATATAAATGCTTTGGATGAAAATTGCACTTAGGATTCGGTAGATTTTCCTAAAGGCAAAAACTGTTATAAGATGTAAATGGGTTTTTGCAGTTAAGTCGATCCCCATGACTCTATGGCTAAACTTAAACCTAGACTTGCTACAAAATGATATGCTCAAACTTACAGGATGGATTGTTCGGATACCTTTTCTTCGATGGCTATGTACACTTTTATTCAATTGTTTATATCCATAGGCATCAAGAATACCTTCTTTCATTTATGACCTTCGAGAATAAGTGTACATAGAGCAAACACCTGTGTTTGTCTTTTAGATGGAGTATGGCAAAATCTATCATTTGAGATATCATTGCATGGTTTGAAGTAGTCCCCATGCTTGGTTTGGCAAGTTTAGTAAGGTAGTTTAAGAATCAAACTAACGAAAAGCAAGTGTGATCACTTAGTCTTCTACAGACAATCAACTATAGATATCATTCTTCTTGTTTATGCTGATAATATTGTCAATACAGGAAATGATTATGTAGGGATTACACCTTTTAAGCCATTTCTATATGCCAAGTTTCACGTAAAAAGACTTAGGCATCTAAAGAACACGAAGGGAAAGATTGATTTTTGAAGTTGATGCAAAGTTTAATAGGAGAAAGATCTTAAGGCATCATTCAATTTTACCTTAATCTCAAGGTATTTACAATATTAGTTGCCTTTCTGCACAAGTCTGAGGACAATTGCTTAAGTTGCATAATATCACAATGAAAGTTGTGAAATGTGAATTTATACCTAAAAGTGTTCATGGCCTAAAAAGAAGCGTGGCGTAAAAGCAAACCGTAAAAATGTTGCTTCTACTTTTAATATATAACTTTTAGAATATATACATGTTATCCAATCCTATCACGAAAAATTAAACTGGAATGCTGAATTTTATCTAAATACCAAATTAAGTTGTAAATTATAAAAAAAAAAAAACAAAATTAAACTTATATAAAATTATTTCCAAATACAATTAAGAATACAAGTGTTCAACAAAATTAAATGCATATAAGGAAATTACTTTCAACCGAATAACAAATCATACTGCTTAATAAAAAGTCGCTTTTCGCAATAATTTAATGTTACAGTTAAAACATGAAAATCAAACAAAAACTCATCACTCATATAATCACCAAAAACATCACCATGTCCTATAACATCCTCATGTTTTCATTCTCACCATAATCTTCTTTAAACTCATTGTCCTTATATTTCAAAATTTAATCTTTTTAGTGCTTTTAGTATTTTCCAACACTAAACTTTAATACTTTATGGAGAATAGTTGAACTTTTAAAAGCCCAAAACAAAATATGTATGTTTGGTTCAAAAAAATAAAAATTTATGAGACTTTTAAACTTATCGAATTTTCCACATTGAGTTCCAAAAAAAAAAAAAACATTGGATTCTCAAACTTTTATATTAGATCACACTAGGTCCAAATTTAATGGAAGAGACAGATTTGTATATTACAAGCTTCAAAATCACATGTAAACTATTTGAAATACTTGTGGGCCCACTTACACAAAAAAAAAAAAAAAACAGCATATCAGCAAATTGTGAGTAATTGGGAAGGGAAAACTAAAACCAAGATCAGAAATTGGGGATAAAAAGTAGAGAACCTCAAAACTTAATCTCTTCATAAAATTGGACTCTTACCTGGAGCAGATCAAAAGCAAGAATTTGAAGACTCATATGGTGACCTCTGGTGCAAACTCTTCGTTTAATAATGAAACTCAACTTAGAGATGTTAGCATAGCTCTTGTTTGTATTTATAAACCCTAAAGCTTCAAAGAATCTTACTACAACCCTCTAGTTAAAAATGCAAATATAATAAAACCCTAACCCCCTCCCTCCATTTGGATTCACTTGAAACAAAAATCAAACTCTTTGTCAAGAATCTCTAGACTCAGCGAATGTAAAACAGAATTACTCTGGGCGTTTTTCTACAATGATAAACACTGCATTTTAAGTGTTCTATTTAGGTAATTTCTACTGATATATTTAATTACATTATAAAATAATTCAATTTAATGTATTTGATGTTGCTTTTTTTTTTTCCCAATGCAGGTGGATTAAGCATTCCAAATATTTTACACGCGATTTTAACAGCAAGTGATATATAAATCCGTCACCCTAGTTACATTTGAACCTAATATGATCTTTTACACGCGATTTTAACAGCAAGTGATATATAAATCCGTCACCCTAGTTACATTTGAACCTAATATGATCTAAACGGAAAGTTTGAAAATCCAATGTATAATTTTTCTTTTTTTAGTTCAGAAACTCGATGTCAAAAACTCAAGACAGCTGGATGAATTTTTCCTTCAAAAAATAAGGCTCATTAGTAAAAGCATATTAAAGATAAGTTTTTAATGCCTTCAAAGAGTTAAAAGCAAGATTTAAAAGGTTCCTACCAGAATATATTTCTACCTAAAATTAAAAGCATTTTTTATTGTACAGAGTGTAAATCTGTGAACCGTAGCAGTGTACATTTTAAAGCGAGTTTTTGACAACTATGATTACAATATTCCATAGACTTATCCCCTCAGTCAGCATGCAACACATTATCAGATCAAGGTAGAACTGGAAATTACTTCGCTTCTCTCTTAATGTCATTGCTTTGAGAACCAAAAAGCAGACATAACAACATATTTAGCTCTTTTAGAATGTTCAGTTCACAATATTTTAGTTCTTCGTTGCTTAAGTACATATAGCATTTCATTATTTATTTTAGGTTTACAATTTTCTTGTCAAACCACCCAGCAGCCAACTTGTTAACCCTTATTTGTACAAGTATTTCTTAAAAAATTGACTGCAGATACAATACTATAAAATATAAGCAGCTCACCAATTTTTAGTTTGACAAGGTCTCAACAGTCCTTTGCAGGAGGATCTTGCAATCCGCAAAGCATGTTGGCAGGAACAGCTATGTCAATCATCTTTGGATAGGGAAGATTCAAATCTGTAAAACAATAGATCATATTCCAATTTCTCAGTTGAATAGTTGCTGTCCAGTGAGTAAAAGCATTTTATCGGTGCCAAACATACAATTCACTTACTTTCCATGATACTCCTAAATGTTTCCTGCAAATGAAGCATATCAATTATTACATTAGTTAGAGATAATGATAATATGTGAATATATGAAGAAACTTAGAAATATGGATAATTTAAAATTTCTAAAAGATATAATCATCTTGAGACTAAAAACTTCCATAAATAAGAATACAATGCTGTGCTGAATTCTGCAAAAAATTATAATATAAATCAAGAGGCAAAGAAACCTGGTAAAACACATCTTGATGCACCAAAAAATGGGAATGGCACAAGTTTTTCTTTTTCTCCTTCGTTACATGTTAATTTTCTCATAAAAGTATAATATTAGCGTGAACCACTTGGACTCCATTTGCTCATTATAAAGTTGCGAGTGTAATGCCATTGGAGAGGACTAAAAATAATAATAGTAAACAAAAAGTCAAAAATGCACCTCATCTTTGGTGAGCCTGGGATTATAAAGCATTTCTTCTTCAACAGTACTAACCTACACCGCACACAAAGGTTTAGCAGATCAGCTGCATTAATGAGTTGCATAATTTAATAAGAGGTAAGAAATGGCTCCATACATTGAATCCCTTGTAATCATGAGCAGGATAGACCAATGTATCCTTGGGCAAGGTGAAAATCTGATTTTATTTTTAAAAGAAAAAAAGGCAGTCAAAAACAATATTCATACTTCTTTACAATTTGACATACTATTTGTTCATTTCATGTCCTTGCCTGTGAATGCACTGACTGATAAAGTTGGTGCGAACTTCCTCCCTGCATGTACTAGTGGGTCAGAAATGCTGCTAGACATCATTTTGAGAAATCCATATCCTTGAGAGATCAAATTTTTAGCAGCATATATTAATAAAATTTAAAATACGGACCTGAAAATCAGTTCTTCCACATCCCCTTATCAGTAAAGCATCCCCAGTGAAAGCCATCCTTGGCTGGGGCTGACCCAGCCCATCTCCAGTAACATAAGTAACACAACCTAATGTATGGCCAGGAGTAGCTCGAACCTATCAAAATATGAACTTAAATGAATAGTCCACAAATAGATCAATAAATAGACAGATTGAATAAATAGCAATCTGCAGAAAAGTAACAAGCCTGTTACTGCAACAGCCGTTCTTGCTATTATTTCTTGTAGATATTTTAGTTTATTTAAAAATCACCTATTAAATTATCAGTTTGGCCAATAAATCACAGCAAAGCATAATACTGCAGGCCAGTTAAATTCTGAACACACCACTCAGAGAAGGTCACGGACTATATGCAACGACCATCATCTCCAACCTTGCAAATTGCCATTCGACTATCACCATGAAGATTGGCTTGCTTTGTAGTCACTGAATTCTTGGTGAAATTCAAACATATGCCATGTGCTTAGCAATTTTCAACTATAAGAAATGTTGATAATTTAGCATGTATTTGGTTCTTAGGCATAATAAATTAATTGACATCTAGTCTTGTGGAAGAAAGTCCATTAGCTTCCTATATTTAAAATTGAACCCCACAACTATCTAATTTGTAAATTAAACAACTTTCACAATTTCAAGCAATGCGAGAGTGCCATATCGCATTCTAGTTTATGTTTAGGCATCTATTAGGTTCAATCAAAACTTCAGGAGTCCTAAAATTATAAAATTTACAACTTTTGGTGTTTAAAAATTATCTATTTTACATGAATATAAACCGTTCAATTTTAAGTATAGGGAGCCAATACACTTATCTATATAGATTCAAGTGTTGATTTATGTATTGGCCTATTTACCATTTGCTATAGTAAAGCTACATAGAACTACTAGGTGTTGTAAACTAATTCAATATCCAAACCCAAAGGTTCTATTAGAAACATTTCACTATGCCTAAGAGACAAAAAACCTCTATATAAATTCCTTTTGGTACTGTAAGAAAGCAGAAAAAGATGAAAGAATTTTCTTGTATTTCGCTCAGTCCAATAGTACAGGTAAATATGCACTTACAGTCTCTAGAAAAGGAAGTGAACCAATTTACAGTGTAGGAAGTAAATTAGTCCCTATGATTATGTTCCTAAATAAGAAAGGTCAACAATACAGGAAAAATACACTTTGTAATGCGCCCCTCAAGCTGGTGCATAGATGCTAACCATATTCAGCTTGTTACAATGATACTCAACCCAAGTTCTATTCAAAGCTTTAGTGAATATATCACTTAATTACTCTTTTGTCTTCACATAACTAGTAGAAATCAAATTCTCTTGAATCTTTTTATGAATAAAGTGACAATCAACCTTAATGTGTTTGGTTCTTTTAGTGGCAATATTTTACGTATAATAAGATTTATTTTCAGCAAAAAACTAGTGGTTTATTTTCTATTTTTAATATTTCCTAATTAGAATGTATAGTTTTCTAGTTAGAAGAGAATTTCTATTTTAATAGATATTCTTAGGGCTGTAACCTCTACTTAAAGAGGCAAAATTTAAAAATAAAACAAGTCAGAAATTTCCATTACAAAAATACAAGAGATAAGTAACTCTCTCTAATGAGTTCAAAGGTCCCTACTCCCTTTAACAATCTCAAAGGTATAAGCTCCCTTTGATGAGCTTGAGTTCTTATTCAAGATAGGTTGTTTGAGGAATAGAAACTAAGGAAAAGGGAAATCCATTGATTTGGACTTTCTGGTTCATCATCCAATGACATGCTCCTTTCTTAACACTCATAAGACTTTGGTATCAAAGCCAATCATGATAGTTATTTCAAGAGGAATGCTCAGTTATGAATCCATGGTTGGAGTTAAGGTTTCAGACGCTGAGAAATGCCTAGGCAGCCAACTGAAGGACTTCACCACTAAATTTCAGTGTTACAAGTGACAATAGTGGGACCAATATATTAACGGCTGGCAAGGACCAAGACCAGCAGCAACATTTCTCTTCAGGGACACGCAGCAGTTCAACCAAACCTTGGAGGGGGAAAGATTACAGGCAGTTTACTGCTACTGCCAGGGGGATGATTACCACCATCGGATGTGGCAATTGCAGCGACACCCAGTGGAGTTGTTCCTCAATATACTAAGTTTTTCCAACTTTTGATGGTTATGAAGATCCTCCGATTTGGTAGCTTATTTTTTCCAACTTTTGATGGTCATGAAGATCCTCTGATTTGGTAGCACAGGTGCAAAAAAATTTTCGAGAATCAGGGTACAAACAAGAGGGATAAAGTGGGGCTGCCAGTCCTCCATATGCTTGGGGAGGCACAATTATGGTATTAACAATTGAAACTGCAGAAACTAATGTAGATTAGCTGAGTTCAAAAATTATTGCTCATTCAAATTCGGTCCTCTAGAAGGCAGCAATCTGTTAGAAGAGTTGGTGACTCTAAAACAAGCAGGATCTGTAGAGGTTTATCAGCAGCAATTTCAAGAATAATTAGCCCAAGCTAGTCAATATGGGTGAGTCAACTACCATATTGGCTTGCAAATGGCTGATTTGGAAGATTCCATTCAGTTGGATGTCCACAAGCATAAACCACCTGATCGGGCCATTGCTATGGGTTTCGCCAGGGCATTTGAACTAAAGCAACAAGTATTACAGACCACTAATCCTCAAAAAGAGATGTGACAAGGCAACAAGGCAGGTTCAAATTCTGGTACCGATCCAATGTTACCTAATAACAAAAGAAACACAAGCAGAAGCAGCAGGTATTGAAGCAATTTCCCCACCAGCCCCTTTCATAAAAAATTGACCCAGGCAGAAATAGCAGAGTGCCAAGCAAAAAGGTTATGTTAAAACTGTGACGAACCTATGCAACAATGCATCAATATAAAAAGGTTATTTTGGCTCAAAATGGAAGATTATTGCCCCAACCACATATGAAGAATTTGGTCAGGTTACAATTTGCTTATTTTCATTATGAGCTTGACAACAAGCTTTGTTTTCAAGGGGAGAAGTATTATGGTTTTAGGGTTTATTAAGGCAATATTTTAGTTATTTTCAGCAACAGTATTTCAGTTACAAGAAGATTTATTTTCAGCAAAAAATTAGTGGTTTATTTCCTATTTCTAAAATTTCCCAATTAGTAAGAAATTTTCAGTACAAAAGTGCAAGAGATAGGTACAAGCTCCCTACACCTTTTAACAAGCTCAAAGGTACAAGATAGGTCGTTCAAGGAAAAAATAGAAATACAAAGAAAAAGAAAAGGGAAATTCATTGATTTGGACTTCACGGTTCATCATCCTGTGACATGGTCCTTTTCTTGCATTCATAGCATAAGCACATTACACTCATGCATGATTGTTATTTCATATCCCAAAATACAGCATAAATATACTTCAATAAGATCAACCTAGCAATATAAAGATGCATGAAAGGTGCGTACACAAACACATAATAATGGATAAAATGTTTGAGATGATAAAACACAGAGAAAAACACGCATACAACCCTCTTGATAAAAAGGCACCAAAAAATATATTGTAATTTGTATAGCTTGAAGCATTCCACTTGAATCTTTTTCACAGTGATTAGAATTTATCAATATATCTGTAACAAATGGAAATATTATACAGATAACCTTTTACTTAAAAAGAATAAAGAAAACCAAAAAAAAAGGAAAAAATTTTAATATTGATTTGATGTGGGTAAGCATAGCCTCCTGAGTTTGTTCAGTAAATGCAGAGGCGCCGCACTCTATAGACCAAAAGAAGGTTGAGGCACAAGATACTTTGACTGTGCATCCATGGACAAGATTAAAAAATTATTCACACAATTCAAAACAGTAAATGAAAAAAAAGGGAAAAACAGAGAAAAAAAATGGAACAGTGAAATTGTTTCAAGAACAGCAAAGGTTCACATTTTAGAAATTTCAAAAAGCAACACACAGCTATGCATTTCAAAGACCAAAAGGCACATCTTCAGTTATGATCCTGAATTGTGGATTGGAACACCGGGCAATTAATTAAGCTCATCAAATGGAGCTTGTACCTTCAAGCTCGTGAATGGGAGCAGAAATCTTGAAACTCATTACAAAGAGTTACCTATCTCTTGTACTTTTGTGCTGAAAATTTCTGGCTTGTTTTATTCATTAAATTTTCCTTTTAAATATAGGATAAATCCTAGGAAAATTTATTAAAAACAGAAATTATATTCTAACTACGAATACACATACTAAGCATAATACAAAACAGCATTAGAATCTTAAACAGTAAAAAGAATAGAACCATATAGATAGTACAAACTTAGAAATCAGAATCAATAGATAGATATATAGATCTCACATTGTGTTCAAACATTCACATTGTGGATCTAACAGAGATCAAACATTCACATTGTGCTCTGCAGAAGAAGTATTTGCACTAATATATCCTAAAACTCAAAATAAGGGGAAATTTCTCCTTCTTTATGCCCTCTGGCATCTTGTAATATTTTCCTACCTCAGATTTATCACATTTGACGAAGATGTATAATGATTATCCAACATCCCACCAAATTCCTTCTTTTATGCGACTTCAAAATGTCGGTTGCTTCTTTGTAGTCTACACTTTTCATGCTTCAGCCCATTTTGAAAGAACAAGCTTAATTTTATGGGTGATAGCAAATGAAATCTTTGGGGGTTCAAACAATAATTCTTTTTTTCAAAATAAATAAAATCAAAAGATAATTGCTACTTAAGATAATCACTGAAAGCCAGATTAACTGCAATTCGATAAAAGATTATCACATAATTGTTAAAGTCAGTTACCTGATATTCTAATGATACAGCACTTGAGCTCAATTAAAGTTTTAAGTTAAATTAATTTAAATTGTAATGCAATTGACAATGTATAATATTTTGAAGCAGTTTAGCACCTACAGAGAAATGCATTGTGTATGCTAACATAATGCTTGAAGGAGTTCATCTGCTATACAGTTCTACAATATTGCAACTAATGCCTCGAATTTATACACGTTTCAGCACTTCATCCAATTCAGTTGAAAAAACAAAATATGAAAATATGAAGAGTATAGTTTTAATGACATTGTGGCTTGTGAAAAGATTATAGTTTTACGGCCTCTACTCAAGAATATATGCACTAATGCATCATATAAAGTAGTTTGATATCTCAAAAACTGTTGATATGTTGCGCGGAGTGAAAGCACAAATAATAAGAGGAAAAAAAAAAACTACTTTAAAAACTGAGTCCACAGTGTAAGATGTACGTTCGTCTCTCTCATTTCTCAATTCTGAAGCTCAACTGCTGCTGCAGTAGTGAAAGTTTTATATGTGTGTGTGTAAAAAAATAAATAATTAAATAAACTCTATAGCAACAAAGTCCTACCTCTAGAAAGAGATCACCAAAATATATTTTATCTCCGGCCTCAACAAAAAGATCAGCTTTTGAATTGCTTGCTTTTGAAATGATAGATTTGACACCAGGCGACTTGGTCTACAATGTAAGAATAAAAATTCAAGAAAAAAAATATATAGAGTAGCGCTTTTAAGAAAAATTGAAGAACAACTTGAAGTAGTTCGTAACCTTAATCAAGCCAGTTCCCGTTACATGATCAGCATGGGCATGTGTGTTTATAGCATAAATTAGCTTCAAACCCAGCTCTTTCACAAGATTGAGGTCCCTATCCACTGTCCTGTCAACCGGATCAATCAACTAGGAAGAAAAAACAATTGACATCATTTGAACAAATTAATTAGAAATAAAATACTCCAGAACACACAGCAAATGAGTAATTAAACATTTTATGGCTAAGAAATTGATAATAAAAGAGAAATCAAACCAAAGCAGGTTTAGCAGGGTGAGCTATGTCGGCGAGCAAATAGGTGAAAGTAGAGGATTCCTTCTCGAAAAGCTGGCGAAACAATAGCTTGTTTGAGTAGGGGAGGGTAGTATAAGTAGCCATTGCGTAAAATCTGCAGAATAGGCCTGGCTTCTTTGTAACGGAGAGGGATCGCAGGCCGAAGGTCCGCGTGGAAAGAGAGAGTTTAAGGAAATGAGAACGAAGAAGCATTTCTATGACCGGTTTTATTGTTCGAGGTGATGACAAAATCGAAGAAAATGCTCAACTTGAATTATCATATGCTTACTTGAAGCAATCGCCTCTCCTTCCTTCCCCTGCTTGTTCATATTTTGGGGACAGGCTATAACAAAATCCATTATTTCTTAAATTTATTAAAAATTATCTTTTTTTTTTTTTTTTTGAAATCTAAAAATTATCTAATTTTCTTATATCTAAAAGAATGTATAAATGTATAATGGTAGAAAACAAAATCCATTTATATAGGATCCATTTTTATATCATGTGAATACCAAATCACATGAAATGAAACTTGGAAAAGATGGCACTTCCTCTTCCAATAATGAATTTATTCAAAGTTCCACATAAATTTATTATAAAAAATAAATAAATGAAAGTATTTATTAAATAATTGTTATAATAATTTTGAACTATACATTTTAATTTTTGGTTTGAATAAAAAATAAGTATATTTTTTTATTTTTCTAATTATTTCATTTATAGAAATAATTTTCAACAAATTTTATTTACAAATATATGGGTTGGATAAAAATATTTTGATATTTAAATTTTTGTAACTATTTTAATTGAAAAATAAATCTTAAACATTACATAATAAAATACGTTACATGCCGAACAATATTTTATAGTTTTAAACCCTCTGTGATAAAATATATTATATTACATGGAAAATAATATTTTATAATTTTATTAGAAGGCAAATAACATTATGCAAAGGGGGACGTTTGAAGACTTTATTTCGTGGCTCACTTTTATTGTGAATAACTTGGCTTCTTCAGATATTGGTTTAGTAGTTGCTATCTGCTGGGGTTTGTGGAAAAGTAGAAATGATGTTGTCTGGAACTCTAAAATCACTTTGCCATATGCTGTAATTTTGGCTTCTGGTAATGCTTTAAGTTTTTGGTTGGCTGCTAACAAGAAGTATCATGCTGCGGAACGGGTTAATTCTTCTCCTGGGGCTTCTCACTGGTTACCACCTATTGAAGGAAGATTGAAGGTCAATACTGATACTGCAATCTTTGAAGATCTTCATAGGACTGGGATAGCATTCGTGGTCCGAAACCATCTTGGTGCTTTTATTGCTGCTGGTCACAAGTCTTTTCCCGGTGTTTTGGAGCCTAGTGTTGCGGAGGCCATTAGTATCCGTGAAGCTCTAAGTTGGCTCAAATCTCGTTCATTTAATAACGTGATGCTGGAGTCAGACTCTCTGTTGGCTATTGAGGCCCTTAATAGTAGACGTTTCTATAGGTCTGATTTCTATCATATTATTCAAGATTGTCTTTGTTTTTCTGATATTTGCCTTTCTTTTGGCTATGTTAAAAAATCAGCGAATCAATGTGCACACATCTTAGCTCGTGCATCTGATTCAGTATCTGATTTGGTTTGTTGGGACTTGTTTCCCCCGTCTTTGCTGTATTCAGCTCTTTTAGCTGATTGTTCTTCTTCTTAATGAAGTTAGTTTCTTTTCAAAAAAAAGTAATTTAATTTCCATTGTAAAATTGTTTGATATGTTTCATTAAACTAACATCGAATATAAATAAAACAAGCTAACATTAACAATTGCGACTAAATACAAAAGTTTCAATTTCAAAAGGTAACTTATCGAAAGTGTATAATTTTTTTTCAAAACAATTTGCTGCCACGTGGCAATTTATGATTTGAAAACACTTAAATGAGATTAAGAATGGAGGCAATCTCAAGGACATTTCTCTATGTCCCTATCTCCGCATAATTTTACCCCATTGTATATACTCTAAGCTCCAACTCCAAAAAAACTCCAAAATAATTGAAAACATTAGCATAACCACAAAAACTACAGACTATGATAATAAATACAAGCTAATGAAAATTAACCTAAAACTAACATCAAAAGGAGACAAAACAAGCTGATGGCAACAATTACCCTTGAATTCAAAAGTTTCAATTTCAAATGATAACTTATCAAAACTGTATAATTTTTTTTTAAAAAATAAAAATTGTTGTCGCATGGCCGGTTATTATTTAGGAATATTTAAATGGGAGTACGAACACTAGAGAGTATCGATGAAAAATGGGCGGATTTGAATTAAATCACTAATGAATTTAGTTATAAATAAATTAATATCAAAATGGGTTGAACAGATTTGGGTTGACCCATGGATATAATGTGATTTCAAAATCTCTTAATAGCTATTTAATTTTGTCTAACTATTAATTTTATATTGAAAAGAAAAAAATATATAAGTTTTGGGATAGAACAAGAAAAAATTAGTAAAAGAACTAACACTATGAGTAAATTGTCAAATTGAAAAGAGAAAAATTTCTCAGCTAAAATAAATGAATCTCTGGCTAAAAATAGCTAGTGAGAAATTTGCAAGAAAAATATTTTCAGCACCGTTTCGACTCTTAAGCAAATATTTTGCAAGGAATTTGGTCCTCTTTCCTGTTTCAATAAGAAATTTTTCAAGAAAAACATCTTTTGCTAAGTAGTCGCAAAAATTTCTTGCTATTTATCCAACTATTTGGGAAAAGCTATGCCTTGCTAATCAGTAAGATATAGGTAGCTATTGCAGGGGACAAAAGTTTCCGGTGAGTTCTCACAAAAATCTTGAATATTTGTGAAAAAATTCATTAAATACAAATTCAATAGGTTGAAAAATAAAATAAATCAATTTTGAATTGACTCAATGGGTATTGAATTAGGTTGAATTGAACTAAATAAAAAAATAAAATGGATCGATTTTGGGTTAACCTAATAGATATTTAAGCATATGCTTTCAATGGATCAGTCTTAGGGACACTTCTCTCTTTCTTACAGAAGTGTCCCTGCCGCCTATAATTTAATCCTTGTTGTCTATGCTCTAAGTTTCAACTCCAAGAAAAACTCCAAAACTTTGAAAACACTAACGTAACCACAAACACTACAAAACACAAGTTAATGAAGATTAACCTAAAACTAACATCAAAAAAAAAAAAGCTAAGCTTGTTCCTAAATCATATGAATAATTGGGCAATACCAATCCTAGTTTGGGTTTAAAAACTTTAATTCTTTGTTGTGCTCATGTATGTGACACATGTATGAAATCCAACAATACCTAGAAAAGCAATTTACCCAGAAATGGACGTTCTAGTGAGAAAGGAGGTACCACTTCAATACTAAATTTTTGTGGATTCATTGCCCATCTAGATATGTTACTTAAAAAAAAAAAACACTATGAATTAATGAATAGTATAATCAATATAAATCAAGAGATTCACAATCCTAAACATTTAATGCTCATCACTCTCCCATTATCCGCCACAATAAGCCATAATAATTTTAATATAGTCTGATATGTGGCCGCATTTTTTATTCGGTGTGTATCAACCCTCAAATCCCTTTGCTTATATATATACACACACACACAAGAAAAAACAGAGAGAACAGAAGAACACATAAACCCATGAAAAGTAACATGGGATTATTAATATCAAGAAAATATTATAAACTCCATCGAACTCGCTATTTTTGAAAATGTGCAAAAACGAGAACCAGACAATTAAGCCAAAACAGCATAGATTAAGTTGTTGATATTTTACATACAATTAATTTAATTTAAATTAATGAATTATTTCTTAAGCAACGCTGAAGGAACTAGCAGCGCTTTCTACAAACTTTCTAGCTCCTTTGAACCACCTCTTATCGCCAGCTTGTGCCTTGCAAATGTACAGCTTACCATCCTTCACCGCAGCTGTGATCAGTTGGTGTTTACCACCTTCATCTCCGTCGGCAGTTCTTGTCAACACTGACACAAAGTAATATTGTTTCCCACCAATCACCGGAGTTGATCTCTCCAATATATTTGCTGTTGCCACTGCATTTGGATCAAAACCCCCCTGCAAATTCAAATTTCTCCTTGATTATCGCATACTACATACAATTCTATCATTATCATTCCAAAACCAAAAATGTTTATTCTCCAAGGTTTTGAATACTTTAGCTTCAGGGTTAATTTCACCAATAATTATCGAAGTTTAACCCTAGGACGGATGCATGATGGAGCCAAAATTTAAACATAATAGAAAATCAAAAAATTTGAAAAGGGCAAATAGTAAGAAATTAACAGAAATAATTTTAGAAACTAATATAAAATGAACATAGAACTACAAGAGCCTTTTGCCCACATGATGCTGTATTTGGATCCGCCAGGAGTTTAACCCCATATTACTGTAAAGTCCTTCATGTCTAGATATGGAAAAAACCAATAAATAACATATTGCCACCACTGCAGTATACAAAATTTGGTTGAAAAACGAGTAAAGTGCTGATTGTTGGAAAATTCTTGCCTGGATCTAATAGGCAAGATATATGTACCACATCAATTGTATATACCTTTTTTTCAACCAAATTCACATATATACCAGTTTATTATTAGTTTGGTATGGATGGAATATTACCTCAGAATCGGTTTTGCCAAAGTAGGCCTGTTTTCCGAGCAAATAATTCACCTACAGTTAGAAAAACAAATTAATGATTAGTGAGCTAAATAATAATAATAATAATAATAATGAAGAAAATTTGGAAGAACCTGGGAAAGAAATTCCTCGGGCGAACCAAAGTCGGTGATGGATTTTTTATCGGTAGGAGTGACCATTACAGAAATATTGCTGTTAGAGTCAAAGTTGTCTTCGTATCTAAGAACCTGACCAGGAAATTCAACCTCTTTGCTTGGGTTCCATTTTGATGGAATTGACAATTTGAATCCATCCCCATTGTACGGCAAGAAGTCTGTGTTTGTTTTTGGTTTCCCAAAAACATTAGCTGCGTTAAAAAAAAAAAAAAAAAATTTCTTAAAAAGAAAAAAATACCATCGAAACACCACGAACTGGCCTACAGACCAGTGACTAGTTAATAAAAAGAGTTAAAAGTCTCAAACTCAATTCTGATTAATATGAAAATTGAACTTTGCTTCTTAGTTAAAATATCCTATTTTAAAAAATTTGAAAATTTAATTTCAACTTCCTTCTATTTTTATTTTATATCTAAACTCAAAATTCTCACCGAACTATCACTTGAAGTTGTTTTAATGGTAAATATTCGATAAAAAATAAGTTAAACTAAAAATCACTCCAAATAAATTGGAAGGTCAGCATTGATAAAAGTGCAGAAAATTTTAAATTGACATTTTTTGTAATTGGGGAGTATTCCTCATTTTTGTAATATATATATATATATATATAAGGAAAAATGAGCAATCTGTATAACTCAAGGATAAGGTTCCGAGACGTTACCAGCTTCACCATAAGCAGCATCCGCAGGAGCAACTTTAGAGCCAGCGGCAGCAACACCAATAAGTACAGTGAGAGCCAATCGACGGGAGAGAAGTGGAACATCCTCATCCTGTTTGTGGGCTGCACGGCAGATAAGCTGAGTTGATTTAGAAACTTGGCGCTGCGATGACGAAGATAGTCTATTAGGAGTTGTGAGTGCGTTGTGGTGTAAGAAGCAAGCGGTGGATGCCATTTTTGTTTAATTCAGGTTCTTGGATTGGACGTTGAATAACACAGAGTATTTGCCACTAATTGATTTTGGGGTTATTCTCTGCGGTATGTGAAGAGATTTGGATATTGGGGTGATCACCAGGATTAGATTTTTGGATGTCGGATAAGCTTCTGCAGGTTCTAACACTGCCACGTGGCTTCTTGCCACATCCATTCCACTTTTTTTTAAATAAATTAATTTTTTTTTTATTTCTATTAAGGAAAAACGTTTTACCCTTTCATTTTTGAAAAATAAATTATTTTGCTAAAGTTTTTATGCGCGAAAAGCTTTGGGAGATAGGGTTAATTCTAAGAATGCAATCAACTTTTTACTCAAACTTCAACCTAAAAATTTAAATAATTGACCCTAATATATCATTGACATTTTAATCAGACTATTTGGTCAATTACGACATTCTAAATTAATGACAAAATAACGCAGCAAAAAAAGGTTAGTGATCTTTCTTTCTTTTTTTTTTTTTTGAAATAAAAAAGTTAGTGATCTAGTTGAAGCTTAAAAGTATTTTAATTGAAATCCTAAAGCTATGTTTAGTAGGATGTATTATAATGTAATGTAATGGCAAATATAATGGATCAAAAAATTTAATGTAATGGAATGTAATTGTAATTATATTACTATATTTGATTAGATTAGTAATGTAATGTAAATATAAATACATTTCTATGTTTGTTTAGATTATATACATGTATTAAAATGTAAATATATTTATAATCATCAACTTATTTTTTTATATGATTATTTTATTTTGTTTTTTATAATTATTTTATATATTTATATAATTATAAAAATATAAAAATCCAAACTTAATAAAGCATAATTTAAAAAAAATATTTACTACTACATAAAATAAACAAAAATATCGTAAAAATATTAAATAAAAACATATTAAGCTTTATGTAACACCTGTATTGAACAATCTAACTGAAACATGTGATAACCAGGAAATATATATATATATATATATACATACATACTAAGCCTTAACTACTCCATCAACTACAGACTTGTTCAATATGAAATACTTATAGATTAAGTATGTCGATTAAACTATAATTGTCCAATTGACTAATCACCAAATAAAAATCCAGCAATATAACGTCTAAAAACTTATCTAATGCACCTGAAAATCAGAAAATTTTCCTCAGCCCTTCAAGGGCACAACAATGCAAAAATAATTTGTACATGCATCTCATACATCTATTGTCATTATTAATCATATTTCCTAAGATGATTCAATATTACATATTACACTCTTAAACCACTATAATACTCCAAAATAAAAAAAATAATTTACATTTAAATCGCCTCGCTACAGTTGTAAACCTCAAAGGTGATCTGCCCACACTAGATCCCCTCTCTTGATGATTGAGCCATAACAGCTGTCTAACCCAAAAATAATCCTATCCTGATACCTACACAGATAATAAAACTCGTGCTAAGCTATAAAGCTTAGCGGGAAACAGTATAATCTAAAGATGATCTTTATAACACATAACATCAATTATACCAGTACAAAGTTTAATAATACTGCCAGTTTATATCTTCAATTACCTTAGATCCAAGCTTTTACATTCAGAAATAAATCACAAGCATAAGAAAATGAACATATTACTTATATAGGCAACAAAACTTAATAACATAATAAGCAATTCATTAGTAATTGTTACCACAAAAGACGTTTGGCATAATTCCTTCATACATATACATCATTTAAAATATAGTATGCATTATAAACTCACTTTCATGTAATCATTAAAACAATCTTAGCAAAATGAACTATATGTTACATAACACCATATTATACCAAATATTATGCACTTGACCCATAACAGAGTTGTATACATACATATATATATATATATATATGAACAAATATAACCAATTAAGAAACTAGCTTATGGCTTCTAGAAACAATATAATTATTGAAGATAAATTCATAGTGTACAATACTTACTCATAATATATAGATCCATAATGCTTATATAGTATTAAAGAATCACATGCTTATCAATACAATATAATCAGTGGTTCTCATAACTGTGATTATGGAAGATAATCAAAGCTAACATGTGGATGCTTGTTAGAAGAACTAGTTCATTGAAGACATGCAAAGAGAATCCTCACATGGATATTAAATTTATGTTAGTGAGGAATCTCTTCATAGTGGTTGTGCAAGTATCCTTAGAGTTGAGATCACCAAAGTTATCTTAAGTAGCAAGTGGTATATTTTGACTCCACAACTGATTACTTCCAACTGGGAGTGAACATAGTTAGGAGATTGGGTATATCATGACCTACTTGAAGATAGTTAAGTGATTGACAAAGGATTCACCATCCCAAATTTAATAAGGGAAGTTATCTCGCATGATTCTATAATTGCCTTGTTCAGAGAATCTCTGGCCAGACTAATATGCCAAGATGGATAGAGATCCATGGAGGGCATTTTGGGAACAATGTTAAATTAATAGAACATACATAATTAAATTTATATGATTTGATAGAAATTCATACTCAGAATCTAATTGAGATAAGAGTGGTGAAAAGAGTAATTACACGGTAACTGTTTCTATGGAAGGGTATAGTCAAACCACTTGATTTTCCTGACATTTAGGTAGTCATGATGTCTAGCTTGAGGCCAATCATGACTTGTATAATGATGTATCAAGAATATCAATAGGGATTGATAAAATGATTTAAAAGAGTTTAAATCATGTGAGTTTTGAATATAACTCACAATTACACATTATACTGCCAACATGGATAGGAACCCAATAGGTCACACACATATAGAGAAAAAAGGATAAAATGATAAAATGACAAGGATAATAATATGTGATATTATTATGAGGATAGAGAAGTGAATAAGATAATAATTAATTAAAGAGTTTAATTAATTATGATCAAGTAAAATTGTTCGCGGAACTTTTGAGAAATATTTTGTAAAATTGGACCTAATTGAAATAACGTATTTCATAATTGATTATTATTGAAATATAAGTATTATAGGGTTGATATAATAATTAATAGGTCCATTGGAGGAATTATAAAGGGCTAGAGAAATGAAGTTGGCACAGAAGCCCTCCAAAAGAAGGGCCACACACCAACTCCAAACAGAAGGCCTTAGAGGCCTATTTATTGGACCAAATTAAATTAAATATGTTACATAAGTGTTTTGAAGCCTACATATTTAATTTGGTTGAATTTGGAATTCATTTGGGTAATTAAATCCAAGTATATGTACAAAGAGCCTAGTTTGTGGGTTTTGTGCATAGTCTTTTGTGAAATGGCTTAAATTAGATTTAATTGAGCCCAAATAATTATAAATAATTCTAGAAGCTCAATTAATAATTCTCCAGAAATTTTAAAGAGCTCAATTTCGTTATGAAGTTGGATTTTTAACCTAACTATAAAAATCCAAGTGATGTGGAAATTAGGGTTAAGTGAATAATTAAGTGAAATAGTTTTTCTCTCCTCCAAAAACCCTAGCCACCACTTGCCTTTGCTAGCTCAAGGGATTTTTGGCTAGCCCCTTGTTCTCTTCCAATTGTTGGTTCATTCTATCATTCTCTAGTGTGGATTACTCATTGGAGGTGTTCGATTTTGGATATTGTGGTTTGCGACAACCCGGTGCGAAGGAAAATCAACTATACAACAAAAATCAAAGGTGATTTTTCTTATTCTCATTAATATGCATATTGTAAATTCATGGCAAGATCAGATATATTGGTTAAAAATTTTTAATTCTGCTTATGTATGAGATGCATGTAACCGATAAAATTCCAACATGTATCAGAGACAGGTTTTGCCATGAATATACAATTCTATATTTTTCTGCGGAATAAGTTTTATTTTTGAGTTATTTATTTCATGAACTTTAAAATATCATATTTGATTTTTCATGAATGAGAAATATTAATTTCTGGATATAAGTCTGATCAAATATATATAACGGAAACAAAAACAATTCTTTTGAGAAAAAGGATTTTATGTTTTGCGTGAAGAACTTTTAATTTTAGGGGCTGTTCTAAATTTATTTTTTATAGATCCATTATAAGATCATTTAGATAATAATTTATGTGTTTAATATGTGATATTAAGTCATAGGATCAAACGAAATTAAAATCGAACAAGTTTTGCATGAAAACTAGTTTAGTCAAAAAGTTTGATAAATTAGTGTTCTTCTTCTGTTCTTGATATGTTCTTGGTGTGTTCTTATTTAGAACGATTTTTAATCTTCTAAATCTGATATATTAAAGTGTTTTTAATTAATTGTATTAATTAAAATTGGCCTTAAATTAATTTGATTAATTTTAATTCATTAAAACCACTTAATGGGCTTAATTATGTTACGAACTTGGTTTAGATAACTTTTCTGACATTCCAGTGAAAACTTTGATTTTTATATTTGTTTTTAGGTTAATTTTGTATTTTTTAGTGTCTCATCTTGAATGCTATTAGTGTTTTTAGTGTTAAAATGCTCTTGTTATGTTTATTTTAGTTATTTTGATAAATTTGGAGTTTTTGGGTGATTAATAGTGTTAATTTGAAATTTGTGCAGAAAAATAGGCTAGAGCATGGCTGAGACAAATTGTCCCAGCCGTGTCCTTTGCAGAAGTTCAAAAATCACCGTTTCACCAAAGGTCGCGATTGAGACCAACTGGTCTTAGCCGTGGCCAATGCAACCTACGAAGATGTTTTGATCCAGAAGTTTACCTCAGCTGAGACAAATGTGTCCCATTCGTGGCCAAAGCAAAGTACCACTCTGTCTTCTCATGTCTCAGCTGAGACAAAAGTGTCCCAGTCGTGTCTTTCTGGATACCTCTATAAAAGCTACAGAGTTATCTATTTTAAAAGAGATATTTTTAGGGTTTCGTGTAGAGGCTATTTCGTTGAGAGAAAAAAATGCAGTTTTACATATTGAGAGCTTTTCATACATAGTTTCATAGTTTTACTTGTAAAAATCACTCTTTTAGTTTAGTTTTACATCAAGAACACAAAAATAGTCTTAGTTTAGTTTATTTACTTCAAGTTACAACTTAAAATCAAAGAGCAGTGGGAGGAGAGAAGGAGTATCATCAACTTCAATCTTTAACTTCAAATGGGTTTTATAGTTTCTTCTTTTACTTTACTTGTCTTTTGCATTATGGATAGTGAGTAGTCTTTTAGTTGCTTGGGGGATCTTTGAATCCCTTACTCATAATGGGAATACTGAATATATTTTGATTTATACATGAATGGATGGTCTATTTCACTATTACTTATTTGTATCTCATGGTTTTTTAATCTATCAAGTTATCTTCCATGCATCGATGAATGGTTTTTATCATATGTGTTTGATGGGTATTGAGGTTAGTGGATTGGATGCTATGAATGATTTTACTTAGTTTTTCTATCATGAATGTTGTCTATTTTGGATTGCTCCAGAATGGAACTCTAGATGTGCAGTGTTTGTGATTTTAGGACTAGAGTGTGGAGTGAAATAAATGGATTTTGGGTTGTTTCGCTCCAAAATGAAAAAGCAAATCAAACTTAGGATGTTAGACCCGTGCTTAGGCTAGTTATTGGGCTAGCTCTGGAATGGGATGTTTAGCAATTAGAATAGCTGGCTCTAGAATGGGACCATTGGGTTAAGAGAGTTATCCCGGATTCATTCATGTATGCTTTTAGGTAAAATTAATTCACATTGGGTATGGGGTGGATGAGTGGACCCAAGCAACGTTTCCCTTATATAGATTTTTAAACTTGTTAATTTTTCATAATTTAGCTCTTACTTAAATTACTACTAGTTTGAATTAATTTCTTCATATTGAACATTTTATCATTTGAAGTCTTCATTTTAAATAACCATAGCACAATCATCAAAACCTTTGGGAATTCTTTAACATACAATTGATTGTCTTAACTTGCACACACAATCCCTTAGGTATGATATTTGATAGTCTTAAAAATACTTCTCTTTACTACTTATCGATTTGGTATACTTGCTAGGGTCACATCAAGTTTTTGGCACTGTTGCTTGGGACTTGCATTGTTTATGAGTTGTGATTGTCATTTGTATGTATTTTCTTTTTCTTTTTCTTATTTTCTTGATTCTTTTCAGGTGATAGTGGTGCATGAACAGAGTGAGATGAGAACATCCAACATACCAGACAGGTGTCATCCTATTATACAGCTTTGCTCTATACTTAACTATGACTTCAGATGGTTTGATTGAAGAGTACAGGTTATTTAGCATTGTAGAGGGCATTCATGATGGGTGACCTTATTCCTATTAATTTTGGTAGAGACCATTCTTCGCTTAGATGCCGTCTGTGTCGATCTTACTTTTTATCTCACCGACGGTCCCTTATTACTCCAAGTATGTCATTATTTAAAAGTAGTGCACCCCTTATGGGTTTTTACACTAGTTTTTCTTGTTGAAAAATGCATCTTTTTAGATTTTCACATATTCCTTGCTTATTTTTGCCTGAGATGAACCCAACTCACCCTAGCGATTTTTTTCTTTTTCTTTTAGATCTAGCTACAGAAGAAGCTGAGATTGCTGATAGAGCCTCATGTTAGAGTGATTGGCACTTGCTTATTGAGACATCATATGCTTAGATAGAGAACATATGACTTATACTCTCTTTGTGAGGGGGCTATTTGGATGGCTACTGTGGCAGACAATTTCGTTAGTTTTCGATGTCCATAGTTGCCTATACATTCAGTGACTAGAGATGGGCCTTTTAAATGTATTCCTCTATGTGGGCTATATCGAGCCACCGTCTGCATCATTGCCCGTTGTGCTTGCTGGTTTGAGGAGTGCTAGGACATTGTTAAATGCCCTTCGACCTTTTGAGGTGGTATCCTTTCTATTGGTTTTATATTTGCTTACCATTAACTTTGGACCCGACTTCCCATGAAGACCATCATACTAGAGATTAATGCTCACAGTTGAGTATAAAAGATAGGTTATTAGTCTGACTATCAACAACATGACATATTAGTTTAGATTTCTAGAGGGTGAGAGCAGTTAAGCATAGATAGTAGATCAGATGCAATTAAAACTGTGTTTTTGCTTTTATTAGAACTTTGAAATTTGAACATGCAAAATAACAACTTTTGAATAAGTTAATAATTATTTGAATATAAATATGACATTTATGTTTGATTTCATTATACATGATCATTATTTAACATAAAACTCAAGAATACAAGTTATCTAATCTAGGAATAAAACCTTAAAAGTAACAAAACTCCTATCACCAATTAGCCCTCTCAGGTTTTAGTTGATTGATCATTTTCTCCTAGCCCTAATTTATGCTCAAGATGCCTTTTTTTGGTTTTCACACTGTGGGGCACCCAATTTAAGCAAGGCCATTATTTTTTTCGATTTTCAACCCTCAGGCCTTTTATTCTCTTATTTTTCTCATTGAGTCTAGCCATGGAACCTCTTTAATCTATCAATATTGATGGGTTCCTTGAACTCATTGCCATCACTATCAGTCAAAATAGTTGTTCCCTTAGAAAATAACTTTTTTAACATGAAAAGTCCCTTCCAGGTGGGTCTGAACTTACCCAAGATATTAAGAACTCCTGGCCTTATCTGTTTGAACAGTAAATCCCTTTCCTTTAAATGATGCTTCTTAACTTTCTTCCCAAATGAATGAGCTAATCTCTTAATAGATCTGATTGTGATAATAATCTCACATTCTATCCCTATTTAATAGGTTAACTTGAAGCAGATTCTATCGTGCCCACTCTATTTTAGTCAATTCAGCTTTTAACACTACCTTTAAAGACTAATGTTCGATCTCTATTGTAGCACAGCTTCTGTCTAATAAACCAAAGAGAGCGGGAAAGCTCTTATTGAAGTTCTAGTAGTACTCCTGTAACCCCACAGTGCAAAAAGGCAGTTTCTTAACCTAGTCCTTGTAATTCCTAACCATCTTAGCTAGGATCCTTTTAATGTTCTTATTAGTCGCTTCAACTGTCTCATTCACTTGAGGTCGATATGGAGAAGACTTATGGTGCTGAATCCTATACTTCTTGAGCATTTCTTACTTTCTACCTAAAATTATGGCCTATTATCAGACACTATGTGATATAAAAACCCATACCTATATATCAGATTCTTCTCAATAAACTTAGCCATTTCTCGAGCACCCAGGCATTTGAAAGATTTTAATCAATAACATCCACAATGAACCTATGTTAGTTTGATGCTGGCGGATGGATCATACCCATAATGTCTATACCTCATGTAGTGAATGACCATGGTGAAGTAAGGTTGCACAACTTAGAAATTAGTCAATGCCTCAAATCTACATGTTGCTGGCATAGGCAACACCTCTTCACATACTTTGAGTAGTCTATGTCCATTGTAAGCCAAAAGTGATGGAATATGACATGGTATGATAATCATGATAGCACAGCGGAAAAACAAAAATTTTATCATACATACCATACATATCCAAAGATAGAATCGAAACATGCAATTTTAGGGTTATCGAACTTACAACTTTTGATGCCTTTTAAAACTTTTATTCCGATGATGACCAGCAACAAAGATGGCTTTGTCCGCCTTAGATCTCGATCACCAATGCCAAGGAATAGCCTTTTGCGCCACTCCCTCTATTCTCACACACACAATTACACCGTCGGCTTAAAAACGAGATTGCTAGATCTCTTTTTCGGTATTGTGTAATGGTTATAGTTTGAAGCTACAAAACTTGATTTTGTACTTCTTTAGATTGCTATTACTGCTCAATAACACAAGAGAATGAGGAACAATCCTTTCTCCTTGTGAAAAATTGAACAAAAGAATTAAGAGAGAGAGAGTCACTATTCACGAGTTACTATTCATGCCACAAAAAAATTAGGTTTAGGGTTTTATTTCTTTTAATATATATGCTTATCCTTTGGCAAGTCATTAATCTGAATTCAACTATCCTAAGATAATTAATTCAAACTCTATCACTTCCTAAAGATAAGTAATATATTTTGAATTAAACTCCTTTGAATTTAAATTCAAATTTGAAATAAAACATAAGACATTTAAATAAATGAAATCACTTAATTTAAATATATAGCATGTGCCGAAATTCCTTGATTTCCCTCTTGGAATTTCGGCCACATCATTAAATATATAAGTGATTTAATTTAATTTAAATTCCTTTAGGCTTTAATATTCAATTAACTTAATTAACACAAGATAATTAATTAATTGAAATTAAACCTTATGGGCTGAATTTCTCTCTCTCATGGACCAAAGCCCAATAGCAATATTATAACCCATTACATACATTAATTTGACTTTAATTAAAAGCCCAAATTAATGTCCAATACTTAATTTAAATATTTTAAGCCCAATGCTTTGTGTGCGATCCTATAGGTCCATTTAATGTTGGCAATGAATTAATAAATTAATTCAAAGGCTATATATATTCTCTAGCAAGATATTATAGCATTCCAAATTAAATGAAAATGCATATGGCATTTGGTGACCTAATGCAATTTCGCATAGTCCCTTACCCATAAATATCAGAATTAATATAAGGCATGGAACTAGTCATCCTTATATACATTAATTCATTTCTTGATATTCTAGTGACACTGAATTCTCAGATAAATAATGATTACTCATTATTTCATCTCGGTATGGCCATACACTTCTCAGTTCACTGATCAAGTGGCCGGTGATATTTTTCTCTCTTATCGAGAGGGGTAATCCCTTCACTTCTCTCATGCTCTCTAACATGAATCAGTGCATACCCAATCATACCCGTACTTGTCACTTTGTTACGAGCACGTTAGGTGTATGTCAAAGTACACAGTAATTCATAAAGAGTTTCATAGAGATTTCAGGTCTAAGAACTCCGATACAAAACTTGCATATGAGAAACACTTATGACTTGTACCATGTAGTGTTCTCATGAGCGGATCGAATCCAGATACCATATTCTTTAACATGTATCTATGATCTCTGATTGACACTCTTGTCCTAATGATCCGTAAGACAGAACTCATAAGATCAGAGAGAGCATACTAGTCTTAATTAATTTGTTATTCCCATAACAATGACTGACTAGGGATATTTAGAATGATGTCTCATTTGTTTCAAGGTCTTACAATCCATGTGCCTCACACATGATAACTTAAACCGAAACAACATTCTTGGATAGTTTTATCAATTGACATGCACAGGTATACAAAAGATAAAACAAATGCCTCATTTTATTAACTAAGTGTTTTATTACAATGTATTGGGGCTAGGGCTTACACTAACAATCTCCCACTAGCACTAGTCCCAATTGGGCATAGCCCTAAGACCGAACGCTCTCAAATGAGCCTCGTGCAGATTTGGACGTAAATGTTTCGTCAAAGGATCTGCTACATTGTCTTCACTTGCTATCTTGCTAACCTTGACGTCCCCACGATCAATGATTTCTCTGATCAGGTGGTACCTCCTGAGTATGTGTTTGGATTTCTGGTGTGACCGAGGCTCCTTTGCCTGTGCGATGGCCCCGTTATTGTCACAGAAAATTTCTAATTGATCTAGGATGCTTGGGACCACTCCTAATCCATTAATGAAATTTTTAATCCAAACAGCCTCTTTTGCAGCCTCACTTACTGCAATATACTCAGATTCTGTAGTTGAGTCGGCAACGGTTTCTTGCTTTGAGCTTCTCCAGCTGATAGCACCACCGTTCAAAACAAAAACAAACCCAGATTGCGATCTAGAATCCTGAGTGCTGGTCTGAAAAGCAGCATCGGCATAACCTTGTATGACGAGCTCTTCTTGACCACCATACACCAAGAAGTGATCCTTAGTCCTTCGCAGGTACTTAAGGATCCCTTTTACAGCAGACCAGTGTTTCTCACCAGGGTCTTGCTGAAACCTACTGGTTATACTCAGTGCATGAGCAACATCCAATCTAGTACATAACATAGCGTACATGATAGATCCAATAGCAGATGCATATGGGATTCTACTCATGTTGTCCCTTTCCTCTTTGGTTTTAGGGCACTGTTCTTTGGTCAAAGGAACTCCCAAAGCCAAAGGTATGTACCCTTTCTTTGAGTCTCCCATACTAAAACGCTTTAGTACTTTGTCTATGTACTTTTCTTGACTTAGTCCCAAAAGCCGATTCAATCTATCTCTATAGATTCGAATACCAAGTATTGTTTCGGCTTCACCTAAGTCTTTCATTGAGAAACATTTTTCCAACCATTGCTTAACCTTTTGCAATGTTGGAATATCATTCCCAATGAGAAGGATGTCGTCCACATATAGGACCAGAAACACTACTATGCTCCCACTAACCTTCTTGTACACACAAGGCTCATCTTCGTTCTTGATGAAGTCAAATTCTTTGACTGCCTCATCAAAGCGAAGATTCCAACTTCGGGATGCTTGCTTTAATCCATAAATGGATTTTTGAAGCTTGCATACCTTCTTAGGATGCTTGGGATTGACAAAACCTTCAGGCTGTGTCATATACACATCCTCAAGTAAATTTCCGTTAAGGAAAGCAGTTTTGACATCCATTTGCCATATCTCATAATCATGATATGCAGCTATGGTAAGCAAGATCCTAATGGACTTGAGCATGACTACAGGCGAAAAGGTCTCGTCATAGTCTATACCATGAGTTTGTCGAAAACCTTTTGCTACTAGTCTACCTTTGTAGGTCTTATCAGCTTTTAGTTTGAATAACCACTTGCATTCAATTACCTTAGCACCTTCTGGTGGATCAACCAAGGTCTAAACCTGGTTATCGTACATTGATTGCATCTCGGATTTCATGGCTTCAAGCCAATTATCCGAGTCTGGGCTTTCAATAGCTTCTCGGTAGGTAGTAGGATCCTCACGATCTACTAACTCAATAGTGTCACTGTCAGTGATTAGAAATCCATATCTCTCAATCTCCTGACGTACCCTACCAGACCTTCTAGGTACTTGTGTAATGGGTTCTTGTTCCACAGCTGGTTGTGAACTTGATCCCATTTCCAAACCATCCTCTATAGGAGCTTGTGGCACTTGAATTTCTCCAAGTTCTACTTTACTCCCACTGTCTTTCTTGAGAAGGAACTCCTTTTCCAAGAAAACAGCCTTGCGAGCAACAAATACTTTGTTCTCGGCTTGTGAGTAAAAGTAGTATCCCTTTGTTTCTTTGGGATAACCCACAAACAAGCAGACAGTCGATTTGGACTCTAGTTTATCAGATGTTAATTTCTTAACATGTGCTTCACAGCCCCAAATCTTGAGAAAAGACATATTGGGTTCTTTCCCAGTCCATACCTCGTATGGTGTCTTCTCAACTACTTTAGTTGGAGTATGGTTCAATAGAAACGCAGCAGTTTCTAATGCATAACCCCAAAAAGAGATAGGAAGATTAGCTTGACTCATCATAGATCGAACCATGTCCAACAGAGTTCGATTTCTCCTTTCGGACACACCATTCCATTGCGGTGTTCCAGGAGGAGTGAGCTGTGAAATAATACCACACTCTTTTAGATGATCATCAAACTCTTGGCTTAAGTATTCGCCACCTCGATCTGATCGAATGGCTTTTATACTTTTGCCAAGTTGGTTTTCTACTTCGTTCTTAAACTCCTTGAATTTCTCAAAAGTTTCAGACTTGTACTTCATTAGATAGACATAGCAATATCTACTGAAGTCATCTGTGAATGTCACGAAGTAGCTAAAACCACCTCTAGCATGTGTACTTAAAGGTCCACATACATCGGTATGTATTAGTTCCAATAAGCCATTAGTCCTTTCACCTTTTTTATTAAAAGGACTCTTTGTCATTTTTCCATGCAAACATGGCTCGCATGTGTCATAAGACTCTAAGTCGAATGACCCAAGCACTCCAGTTTTGTGGAGTCTTGAAATGCGTTTTTCGTTTGCATGTCCTAAACGACAATGCCAAAAGTAAGTAGGGTTCAATTCGTTTGATTTAACCCTCTTTATATTAATGTTGTATATGGACTCTTTGTTTTGTAAATCAAGGATATAAAGGCCATTTTGCAACATGGCATTGCCATAAGAAATGCCTTCGCAACGAATATGAGTATTGCCATTTTTAATAACAAAATCAAATTCATCATTATCCAAACATGACACTGAAATAATGTTTCTGCTCATAGCAGGCACATAATAACAATTATTCAAAACAATACAAAGTCCGGAAGGTAAAGTGAGGTGATAGTCGCCTATCTCCATGGCAGCAACTCGTGCTCCATTCCCCACACGGAGGTCCACTTCATTCTTCCCAAGTAACGGCCTATTTCTTAGCCCTTGCACATTTGAACAAATGTGAGAACCACAACTGGTATCCAATACCCAAGTGGTAAAAATAGAAAGGTTAATTTCAACAACAAAAATACCAGAACTGGACGCCTTGGCTCCATTCTTCTTTTGTTCTTCCTTGAAGAGAGCGCAATTCTTCCTCCAATGCCCTATCTTGTTGCAATGGAAGCAAGTGCTCTCACTCTCTTTGAGTTTTGGCGCCTTGGGCTTGGATTGGGCCTGAGGTGCACTCCCACTTGACTTGGGTTTTGCCTTTCCCTTTCCCTTTCCCTTAGCGGGTCCCTTCTTAATTCCCTTTTGAACCATTAGAACGGGATTGGTCTTTCGAATGTTCTCTTCAGCATTCTTAAGCATCTCATGAAGCTCAGTGACTGACTTGTTCATTGCATGCATGTTATAATTCATCACAAATGGATCATAAGCAGTAGGCAATGATCCTAAGATCAAGTCAGTGGCCAATTCCTTTGGCACTAGTACCTCAAGCTTCTCAAGAGTATTAAGATACCCTTTCATCTTGAGTACATGGGTACTAACAGGTGTACCCTCAGCCATCTTGCAAGAAATTAATGCCTTTGTTGTCACGAACCTCTCTTGACGAGCTTGCTCTTGGAACATCTCCTTGAGGTGCACCATGATTGCATAAGCCTCTTGGTCCATAAATTGCTTTTGTAAGTCAGGCACCATAGTGGCCAGCATCAGACAGGTCACATCGTTGGAGTCGCTCTTCTTGGTCTCAAAAGTTTCCTTTTGAACCGCAGAGGCGTTCCTTCCTGGTTCTTCAGGCAAGGGTGCATCCAAAACATACGACTTTTTTTCTTGCTTAAGAACTATTCTTAAGTTTCGAGACCAGTCTATGAAATTGGTGCCATTTAATTTGTCCTTTTCAAGGACCGATCGCAATGAGAAATTGTTATTTGAAGATGCCATTTTCAATCTACAATAAAATTTAGCAAGATTAAATGAGGTCTTATTTATGATCCCACAAACCGAATTAATATCCCTTTAAATAATTCGCGTTAGTGATTTAATGTGGGCCAAGATCCACTTTTCACAACAACTTATTAGTCAAGCTGAGCTTGTACACCTAACAAGTTAAGTTACGTAGGTAGGAAAACTCCAATCATGTCTCGTACATGACTCTTGGATCAAATGGGCTAACATCTTTAAGATGTTATAGTACAACCCATTTATTAGTTGCCTAGGTCCGAGCATCCCATTCCATGTTAAGTCCAACCTACATTCACAACCCATGCCTCACAAAGATAATCGAGCGCATCTAGGACTCCTAGTCTACGTGACCGATGATCGATGCCTTGACATGTTTCGAATTAGGAAGGCAACTTTGTGACTTACTATTTTTAGGGATTCATTTTATTACGGCTTACATAGCATACGCTTTGTCATCCATACATAGCATGCATATATATATAATTGCATAAAGTAAAGCGTGACAAACATGGGCCCAAAAACCTACAACTAAGATTCTATACTATTACATAAGAATCTTCGAGTTGGGCTTCTCCACTCCGGTGGGCTTCGTCTTGATTTACAAAGTCTTCAAATAAATTCTATTCTAAGAAATAAATGAAACTTTTACAATAAAATATAATGGCACGCAGGCCATATTTAATTACAAAAACTCAGGGCCCATGAATACACCATGCATATCCATTCATCACACCAAACAAGCAAATTAATATACATAGCATTCATGGATCAGGCAAAGTCCAATTTTAATCAATTTAGCCAAGCCCATTAATGGAAATTGTGTACTTGAACCTTTAAGAGAAGACCCCGTGATGGGCCTGGGCCGAAGCCCAATGGACTAAATCCTCTTATTGAATAAGTTCTCTTAAAAGCCCAAAACTCAAACTAGTTAGATTTGTGCCATAAATCAACTCTAGTATAATTTTCAATTTTGCCATTTTTAATTTTATGTCATACAGCCCATAAACATTAAAAATACATATAATATGTGCTAACATGAATTAAAAATAAAATCATGAAGAACACATATAATAACACACGGCATTCATGCAAAAACAAACAAACAACAAAACTAGTTGTTTAATGCTTATGTAATGCCATGAAATGCACAAACATTTAAATCAATTTTATGAGTCATTTAATAATCTAAATAAGTCCATAAATATTGATTTAATATTCTGTACCATTTTAATCTAAGTGTGTTTTTACCATTTTAATCAAAATAAAACAAACAATCTTGATTAAACATGTAACAAACACAAACTAGTCATAGTTTCAAGTGATTTTAAAATTAATCAATTAAATTGTCATGGACCAGAATTAAAACCAAATTTAAAATATGTCCAGACCTGATAATTAATCTTTAAATATCACTTACAAACATGCCAAAAACGTTTTTACATTTAATTTTGAAAACTAGTTGTTAAACTAGCAATTTACATGCCAACTAGCACCTAGTTTCATAATTAACATGTACCATCAGGTATAAATAATTAAATCCGACCATTACCAGCCCTAATAACAACTTAGGACAGTATATTAACATGTCATATTAATTATAATACCTATCTAATCAATTAAAATCGTTTTTACACCAAAACAATGCAAAAAACTCAAAACAGAAAATTTCAGATTTGCATGTTTTCAAAATAACGATTTTTAATTAATTTTTTCATGCATCTAAAGCACTAAAATAAGCATGTCTTGGCTCTGATACCACTGATGGAATATGACATGGTATGATAATCATGACAGCACAGCGGAAAAACAAAAATTTTATCATACATACCATACATATCCAAAGATAGAATCGAAACATGCAATTTTAGGGTTATCGAACTTACAACTTTTGATGCCTTTTAAAACTTTTATTCCGATGATGACCAGCAACAAAGATGGCTTTTTCCGCCTTAGATCTCGATCACCAATGCCAAGGAATAGCCTTTTGCGCCACTCCCTCTATTCTCACACACACAATTACACCGTCGGCTTAAAAACGAGATTGCTAGATCTCTTTTTCGGTATTGTGTAATGGTTATAGTTTGAAGCTACAAAACTTGATTTTGTACTTCTTTAGATTGCTATTACTGCTCAATAACACAAGAGAATGAGGAACAATCCTTTCTCCTTGTGAAAAATTGAACAAAAGAATTAAGAGAGAGAGAGTCACTATTCACGAGTTACTATTCATGCCACAAAAAAATTAGGTTTAGGGTTTTATTTCTTTTAATATATATGCTTATCCTTTGGCAAGTCATTAATCTGAATTCAACTATCCTAAGATAATTAATTCAAACTCTATCACTTCCTAAAGATAAGTAATATATTTTGAATTAAACTCCTTTGAATTTAAATTCAAATTTGAAATAAAACATAAGACATTTAAATAAATGAAATCACTTAATTTAAATATATAGCATGTGCCGAAATTCCTTGATTTCCCTCTTGGAATTTCGGCCACATCATTAAATATATAAGTGATTTAATTTAATTTAAATTCCTTTAGGCTTTAATATTCAATTAACTTAATTAACACAAGATAATTAATTAATTGAAATTAAACCTTATGGGCTGAATTTCTCTCTCTCATGGACCAAAGCCCAATAGCAATATTATAACCCATTACATACATTAATTTGACTTTAATTAAAAGCCCAAATTAATGTCCAATACTTAATTTAAATATTTTAAGCCCAATGCTTTGTGTGCGATCCTATAGGTCCATTTAATGTTGGCAATGAATTAATAAATTAATTCAAAGGCTATATATATTCTCTAGCAAGATATTATAGCATTCCAAATTAAATGAAAATGCATATGGCATTTGGTGACCTAATGCAATTTCGCATAGTCCCTTACCCATAAATATCAGAATTAATATAAGGCATGGAACTAGTCATCCTTATATACATTAATTCATTTCTTGATATTCTAGTGACACTGAATTCTCAGATAAATAATGATTACTCATTATTTCATCTCGGTATGGCCATACACTTCTCAGTTCACTGATCAAGTGGCCGGTGATATTTTTCTCTCTTATCGAGAGGGGTAATCCCTTCACTTCTCTCATGCTCTCTAACATGAATCAGTGCATACCCAATCATACCCGTACTTGTCACTCTGTTACGAGCACGTTAGGTGTATGTCAAAGTACACAGTAATTCATAAAGAGTTTCATAGAGATTTCAGGTCTAAGAACTCCGATATAAAACTTGCATATGAGAAACACTTATGACTTGTACCATGTAGTGTTCTCATGAGCGGATCGAATCCAGATACCATGTTCTTTAACATGTATCTATGATCTCTGATTGACACTCTTGTCCTAATGATCTGTAAGACAGAACTCATAAGATCAGAGAGAGCATACTAGTCTTAATTCATTTGTTATTCCCATAACAATGACTGACTAGGGATATTTAGAATGATGTCTCATTTGTTTCAAGGTCTTACAATCCATGTGCCTCACACATGATAACTTAAACCGAAACGACATTCTTGGATAGTTTTATCAATTGACATGCACAGGTATACAAAAGATAAAACAAATGCCTCATTTTATTAACTAAGTGTTTTATTACAATGTATTGGGGCTAGGGCTTACACTAACAAAAAGAACCCCTAGCACATAATCTTTTTTGCTAAAGCTAAATTATTCATGTGAGTGCCACATACACCTACATGTACTTCCTCTATGACATCCTTAGCTTATTTTTCATTTAAATCCCTCAACTGAATACCATCAGGCTATCTCTTGTAAAACACCCTACCTATATAGATGAATTGGGTAGACATCTTACGGATCATTCTCTGGTCTTTTTCAGTGGCTTTTTCCAAAAACATTGACTTCTCTAAGTAGTTTTAAACATCAAAATACTAAGGCTTCCCACTATCCACCTCAATATCCATTATTTGCTCAGTTTTAAAATATAGACTATCAGAACTGGAAATCAAAATAGGTTTTATGCTCACTCCCTTTGAGTTATCCCATATTGACACTAAGGTAGCTAAGGCTTCTGCTAGTTGATTCTCATCCCTAGTATGATACGCACCAAACCCCATAGGGAACTTATTTGTTCTCAAAAACCTACTTTAATGCTCAAGACCAGATTAAGGTTTATTTGACTCGTGAAGGCTAGTCACTTCGTAATAAATAGGATTTTATTCCTATCTATTATTGGCAATCAACATACGAAGGCATTTGCTGGGCACCACAAGGCAGGTATCATGGAGTCATCACCCAATAAAATATTAAAAAAGTGAGTTCTCACCTCGTGAAGCCGAAACTCGTAGTCCGAACTTTACTCTTATTTATACATTTGGTTAATGTTATATAAATGAGTTTTAATGATTAATTTATTTCATCTCTTTTCTCATACGAGTTACTATACTAAAAAAGTAAGGTACACTCAAGCATGTTGGAAAGCTGTAAATCATTTACATTGAAGGTTATAAAAGCATAACATAGAAAGAATTTAAAGAATATAAGAAAAAAATGTAAAGATAAATCATATATAAATCAAGGAATTAATTAAGTTCATTTAAATGAGGATGTTGGTCCTCGCATGTATATTTGTAAAAAGGCAAAGTTTTGGGTGTATTTTGGAAAAAGAGGGCATTAAGCCCACATGGCTTTTGAAGAAAAAAACCATGTTAGTTAATTTTAAGGTAAAAAAATCATTTTGTATTAAAGAAATAAATCCTTAATTTACATATTATTTTGTGGGTGAAAATTAGGACATTAGTTCCTTTATATAGAAAAATTCCACTCAAACTTATATAAAAATTATTTGGTGAGTTTTTAGTTAATCGTTCAGAAAAAAATCATTTATTTGCAATGAATGAAGCAAGGTAAAGAATGACATACATAATACAAGTAAGACATACATAAATTGGAATATTGATTGATTTGGAAACATTGGTTGCCTCATGCATATTTATGAAATTCTTTTGTGTGATTTTTGGAATAAAATAGGATATTAGTCCTTTTTATTAGAAAAATCCAATTAATTAGATAGAAAGTATCTAATGTGAATTTTCCTAATTATCATGCAAAAACTCATTTTTACTAGCTATTACAACCGAATAAAAGGTATTAAATAATAATACAGGTCCGAATAATAAAATAAGGAATAAAGAAATAAAGTAAATCCTAGTCTACGCTCCTCCGCATGGTCCATCCCAACTCGGAATGTGCAGTGTGTATATTAAAATATGGCACAAAAATTATATTAGTCAATAATGAATTAAATTAAATAGGGGACAATAAATAATTAATCAAATTGCATAATTCAAATAAATAATCAATAATAATAAAATAGGCAAAATAAGCAAAATGCATGATGCAATTCGGAATTCATGCACAATTATTTGCACGTGCATGCTAAAATATTTACATAAATAAAATAATTAGATAAACATATCATAAAGAAAGAAAGAAAAAGAAAACCACAGCATATTTAATCAAATAATAGTCATTAAAATAATACTAATAATAATTATAAAAACATAGTATTTAATTTAACAATTAAGTTAAAAGGAAGTTAAATATATGCATAATTATATGACTAAATTAAATAAATAAATCACAAACATTAATTGATTCAGCTAATTATCAAATTCAAGTATAAAAAAATAATATTAAATATATTAGAAAAATATTGGTAATATAATATTGATGAATTAAACAACATAATATATGGAAAAAGATATTAATAATATAAGAAGAACATGATATGGAAAAGGAACAATATTTAAATCATAGATTAAATATAAGATAACAAATCAACAATTTATAATATTAAACTAAAATAACAAAATAAAATAATACATAAATGTAATATATCAAATAATATAAAGGAAGTAAAAACATAAATTAACAAATGATAAATTAAAACAATAAATTAACAAGGATATACATATCAAATTAAAAGAAACAAAGTGGACGTGGTGCGGTGGAATAACAAAGGAAAAGCAACAACAATAAAAGATTAAAAAAAAAAAGAAACAGTGGACTAAAGAAAGAAATGAATTCAATTTGAATTAAGGTGGATGTTGGGTCAATGAACAGTGGCCAAAAAGCAATATAAAAAATGAGAAGCAAAGGGAGTAAGACGAAAGGGAAGCGCGAGTGGAGAGTGACCCGCGCGAGAGGGGAAGAGTGACTTTTAGGGACCGGAATGGAGGCTTTTAGCGATGAAACTTTTTGAGCATCGCTTTCATCGCTAAAAGTAAGGAGTTAGCTAGTTAGTCAAAAGAAGATTGTGACTTGCCTTCTAAGTCACGGGCTGAGGTTGTGACTCAGCCAGAAAATGTGTTCCAACCATCTTATATTTCTAATGAATCAAGAATCACTCAATTTGGATTTTTAAATTAGGATTTATGGCCTAAATGCTAACTATTGCTCCTAAGAAATTTTAAGGGACATAATTTTGTTTTGATTTTGAAAAATTACTAGAAAAAATGTATTCAAAATTAGGTCATACTCTCATCATGAATATTTTTTTTAAATGAGGTTAGTTTCTATCAAAGTTAAATTTAACTCAAAAGAAGATCTATGTTGGGAGTTCTTCCCAAATTATTATAGATTGGTCTAGGTAAAAAGATAGATTTAGGTCATCTATATTCAAGTCTAACTTTGAGAATTTTAAGGACCGAACTGGGTTTAGGTTTCTTTATAAAAGTTTTATGTCTATGCTTTAATATTCTTTGGAGTCATCTAATTATGAGGTCTGTAGGCTAAGATAAGGATGTAAAACTCAAGACTACTCTAAGTTTTGGAAATCGATTTCCTCATTGTGCCTTTTTTGAAAGAGATAAAAGGACAAAGCCTGAAAAAAATATTTTGAGAATATTAAAAATCCCAAGGAAAGAATAGTACTTATATTCCTTGTCTATTTATGAGAAATCACTTTCTCATAGCTAACTCTGATCACAAGCTACCTCAGGCCCTAGTGTCTACAGTTGCCCCTAACTTTAGGGAACTTAGTGCACCATTGTCTAGGTTAGTCAAAGTTTAGAGTAAAGAGATAGAGACATGTACCTGAGGTGGCTATCTCCCTGACTGTGAATATTTTGTAATGAGTTGATCCATGTAAGCTTACCAATAAAAAACTACACCACGCAATCTTTACTCAGAGCTTGTGACCTGGTTATTTATAGAAAATGCCTTTCAAAGAGGACTTTGGATTTGTTTGTTCTGAAGAGAAGTTGAATGCGGTTTGCTCCTAAGAGAATTCAAATGTGGTTTACTCTGAAGAGACTTTGAATGTGGTTTGCTCCAAAGAGACTTTGAATTTTCGTTAGGTGGTTTACCATTAACTTAGTGATGTGTTAACCCTCTTATCAGTTGAGGTGAGTGGCTTACCATCAACTTAGCATGTGTTTAACCTCTGAATGGTTGAGGCAGGTGGTTTATCATCAGCTTGGTGATGTGTTAACCCTTGTTTGTAGTGGTTGGTTTACTGTCAGCTTGTCAACATGTACAAATCTATAAAAGGTAAGAAGCTTCTTCAATTGTTACAAGTACACTAACATCCAACCTTTTTACAGGTACTAAAATCCTCTTAAGAGGTAATAAGTCCTTGCAAGAAAAAAGTCCTCTTACAAGGCATTTAATCCATCACCTTTCCTGATTTTACATACTGACAAGTTAGCACTAATCAGGTACAAACAAGTTGTCTTGATTCTGCATTCTAACAAGCCGATGCTGATTATAAAGTCAAGAAAAGGGTTAACACATCAATAAGCTGACGGTAAACCACCTACTTTCATAAAAAGGTTAACACATCGACAAGCTGATGGTAAACCACTTGCTCCAATCGAGGGTTAAAACATTGATAAGCTGATGGTATTCCTCTTATGGAGATGCCTTATAGCGAGATGGTCTTCTTATGATAAATGCCCCTAGGCACGATATGCACAAATGGCCTTGCTTCATGGAATATTTTTTTTGCTTGAATTAGATCGATCTCTCACATGGGAGTTTTCCTTATGGTTTGACTGTTTACTACTTGGAATTATCCGGTAACTAGTTGTGGCCATGGAGTTCACTCTTAATTTTCCTTGCAATAAATTACTCATGTGAGTAGATGCAAGAAATTATATAAGTGTAGGATGTGTGTAAAAAGTGACCTGCCAAAAAGTGTCTATAATTTGAAGTAATTGTGACTCATCAAATACTTTAAACTTGAATTTTACACATCTTTAAATAAGTTGAATGGATTGTATTCTTAACTAGTTTAATCTCAACAAGGGTGCACAAATGGTCTTGCTTCATGGAATATTTATTTTGCTTGAATTAGATTGATCTCTCACATGGGAGTTTTCCTTATGGTTTGACTGTCTACTGCTTGGAATTGTCCAGTAACTAGTTTTGGCCATGGAGTTCACTCTTAATTTTCCTGACAATAAATTACTTATGTGAGTAGATGCAAGAAATTATATAAGTGTAGGATGTGTGTAAAAAGTGACCTGCCAAGAAGTGTCTAAAATTTGAAGTAATCGCGACTCATCAATACTTTAAACTTGAATTTTACATATCCTTAAATAAGTTGAATGGACTGTATTCTTAACTAGTTTAATCTCAACAAGGAAAGTTAAGGGATCATTCTCGATAAAGGAATAGGGAAGCGACCATGTTAATATCAAGGTCTACCGAACCAACACATAAGCATAATACATACCAAGCCATTTATGGGTATGTGTGCTGAAGGCCAAAACATAATTTTGTCTTTTAAAAGCAAATTCTGGATGCAAATTTAGGGATGAGATTCAACTTGAATGCATAAATGCATTCACGGCTTCCCACTTGAAGCTTAAGAAACACCATATGCCTTTTCTTACGTACAAAAACCTTACTATAAGGTCATCTCCACTAAGTTGGATGAGACTGAACCCAGAATCAGGAGGTCTTACATGGGTTGTAACGTTAGGCTTGGAAGAATGGCTAATACAGAAGGATAAGATCGCTAGAGGAAAATGACCACTATGTTTTCTTAATTAGTGGAAGGATTATTCTCTACTTGTTGCCTGCTATCAAAGCACTCTTGAATTTAGCTTTGGTGATTTTCAATTCACTGGAAGTTGTTTGAAGGGCAATAACTCAAGGTCTCCCTTTCCTTTTTATTTTTCATTTTCTTATTCTCGTTGTCATGATGTTGACTTTAAGGGTTTCCCATTCCCCTATTTTTTTCTTTTTTTCTTTTTCATTTCTTTTCCTTTCTTTTTCTCTTTTCCTTTTTTGTTTTCTTCTATTCTTTTCTTTTTTTTTTCCTCTTTTGCAAGCTTATTCCATTTAACAAACCCCAATTTTATATGAATGAAATTTATACAAAAGATTGGTAGAAATTAATCTCCCTATTCTCAAAATGCGAAATTAGCCTTTTCACAGTTGTAATCTTTCTAAAGTAAAGCCAAAATCATTTTGGATTATAGGATTATTTTAATTTGTGCAACAATGAAATGAGCATGCATTCAGCATGCCTAAAATAAAGGCTCAATGAGCTAGCAAACGATTATGAAATTTGGGTAGGAGAAAGTCATTTAGAAAGCTATACAAAAAAGGGCTGCTTGAATCATTTTCCAGATTCTATCTCATCTTAGGGTCGCTTTGATGGGTAATCAGAAAGATTCTAATGCTCTTAATGAGTTTTACCTAATACGCTCATTTACAAGTGGTTTTTTTTTCAACTTTTAATACTGGCCAAAAGTACTCAAAATTTAGAAATCATATGGTATGACTAAGGCTTTTATGCAATTCAGTAGATAGAGATGAAATATGACTATCTCATCTTCAAATCATATTTAATGAGCACAAATATCTCAGATTAAGATCAAAGCCATTCAAAATTGAGAATTACCAAGATGAAATAAAATTTCAAATTGAAAGTAAATTAATAAGAAATGACTATGCCAAAACTTTAAACACTAGAATATCAAGAAAGGAATTAATATATATAAGGATGACTAGTTCCATGCCTTATATTAATTCTGATATTTATGGGTAAGGGACTATGCAAAATTGCATTAGGTCATTAAATGCCATATGCATTTTCATTTAATTTGGAATGCTATAATATCTTGCTAGAGAATATATATAGCCTTTGAATTAATTTATTAATTCATTGCCAACATTAAATGGACCTATAGGATCGCACACAAAGCATTGGGCTTAAAATGTTTAAATTAAGTATTGAGCATTAATTTGGGCTTTTAATTAAAGTCAAATTAATGTATGTAATGGGTTATAATATTGCTATTGGGCTTTGGTCCATGAGAGAGAAATTCAGCCCACAAGGTTTAATTTCAATTAATTAATTATGCTACATTAATTAAGTTAATTGAGTATTAAAGTCTAAAGGAATTTAAATTAAATCAAATCAATTAAATATATATAATGAAGTGGCCGAAATTCCAAGATGAAATTCAAGGAATTTCGGCACATGCAATTAAGTTATATTAAGTGATTTTATTTAATTAAATGTCTTATGTTTTATTTCAAATTTGAATTTAAATTCAAAGGAATTTAATTCAAAATATATTACTTATCTTTAGGAAGTGATAGAGTTTGAATTAATCATCTTAGGATGGTTGAATTCAGATCAAAGACTTGCCAAAGGATAAGCATATATATTAAAAGAAATAAAACCCTAAACCTAATTTTTTTTGTGGCATGAATAGTAACTCGTGAATAGTGACTCTCTCTCTCTTAATTCTTTTGTTCAATTTTTCACAAGGAGAAAGGATTGTTCCTCATTCTCTTGTGTTATTGAGCAGTAATAGCAATCTAAAGAAGTACAAAATCAAGTTTTGTAGCTTCAAACTATAACCCTTACACAATACCGAAAAAGAGATCTAGCAATCTCGTTTTTAAGCCGACGGTGTAATTGTGTGTGTGAGAATAGAGGGAGTGGCGCAAAAGGCTATTCCTTGGCATTGGTGATCGAGATCTAAGGCGGACAAAGCCATCTTAGTTGCTGGTCATCATCGGAATAAAAGTTTTAAAAGGCATCAAAAGTTGTAAGTTCGATAACCCTAAAATTGCATGTTTCGATTCTATCTTTGGATATGTATGGTATGTATGATAAAATTTTTGTTTTTCCGCTGTGCTATCATGATTATCATACCATGTCATAATCCATCAGAAGCATGCTTTCATTTTACTTGCAAGGTTATGTACATGGCAACATATAAAAGATTGTGTGTGCATAAGGAATTAAATGCAAAGAAACATGCACTAAATTGCATATGCACATTTAGGAAATGCATGCAAAAGGGAATGTGTGTGTGCAAACACATACAGAAAGTTATATATATATTAGAATAATTGAATTAAAAAAAAGACATGCAAAAATGCATGAATGAATGTAAAAAATGCAAGAAGGCATGCAGAAATGTTTACATACAAGAAGGCATGTAGAAATGAAAACATGCATGTAAAAATGCATGAAGGTAGGCAAAAGTGCAAGAATGCATTTAAAAAATGCAAAAAGGCATGCAGAAGTGCTAGCATGCATGTAAAAAAGCGTGAAGTTACACATGAATACGAGAATGCATGCATGAAATGATGAAGTGCAGTATGCGAGAATACATGCATGTAATGCAGAAATCTATGAATGCATGCAAAGGTACAAGAATGCATGCAGACAGACAAGAATGTATGCGTGAAATGCATGACCTACACCATAGGTGGTTTAGGGATTATATGTTGGATGCAATCTAATTGGTGTCCCACGTGTCTTCCTTAGAAACTTTGGCCTCTAAGCAAGCTTTCTCTAGTGATCTTCCTTAATTTTTTTTCCTTTGCCTTTTGTCTAAGCTTTCTTACTATTTTTAGGGTAAGTAATTTATTGTCGCTACACTTCTGGCAAAAGAAAATCTATTTCCCCTGAACTACAATGCATTCATCCTATTGGGTGTTATGCCATGCCAAGTATATAATCCCATTCTTTTACTTGGAAGTAATGCCCCTTTCCTAAAGAGTTTGTGGTAACTCAGAATTCCCTTTTTGCCCCCAGAACTCTGACTTGCATTTTAAGCTATGTGTAAAATTTCTAAATGAAGTGACTTAAGCACGAAGAATTTTCCATCGATGTTGCCAAACGATATCTCAAGGCAATTCTTTTTTCTTAAAAAAACTAGTCGATATACTGGATAACCCCTTGCTGACATACCCATTTTTCATGATGGCATTATTCTACTAATCTATCTTTCTTTATATTTAACATTGAGCTCTAGGGGACCAACTGGTGACTAGTGACTGCTCAACATCATCAAAAGCATTCAAAATAGATTGACCTTATTTTCACTTCATGTGTCCCCAGCCGAAATTTTTTGCTTACCATCTTATATAGGCAATTTAGAGGCCTATTCCTATGCACTGTACTAGACAACTTAAGGAGCTAACAAACAATTTGAGGAGCCAATAGTCAGAGTAAGAAACCCCTGCCCTTTAGAGGTAGTCTTCTATCGACTGCATCGTGTCTTTTTCTCTAAATAGAGCCACCTGAAGGTCTGACATACAAAGACTTGAGGAGTGTGACCTTACCATTTTGTTTAGGTGTAAAGTGTGGATGATTATCCTTAGAGTTAATCAAAGTAACTTGGTTGGAATGCTTAAGGTTTCATCTAACTCTAGGCCTTATCTTGGAAGCAAATTATTCCCATCGATGACCTCTCAGCCCTAAAATTACCAGTGTTTTCTTCACAACCCTATAATGCATATGATGACCTCTCAACCCAAACTTCAATGCTCTACACCTTTCCAGAGGGCATCTTCTTCACGTTGTTACCTTCTACCTTGATTATGCCTTTAGCCTAAAAAAGACTCATGGTGTTGAGTATCTTTTCATTTCTTTCCTAAAACTAGGTACAGTCAAAAGAGTCCATGTCTGAACATCAAACTTCATTTCAATAATCTCGGTTAGTTCCTAAGAACTTGATTGCTTGAGGGATTTAGTTATACACGCTTTGTGACAATAACATAGAACTCTAAAACTTTAATTTGACACTGTCGGGTGTGCTTCCGTGTAATATCTACTCTTTAAATCAAAAAAGTCTATGTCCATGGGATGCCAAAAGAACCTTCTGACAAATAAAGTGCCGAGCTATTCATGTTAGCAGCATAAAGGCCATCACAAGTTTCTATCATGACCTTCATGGTTTCTTACTCATCTGCACACCTCAAGTGATTACCATTAGGAATGCCTTCCTTGTACAGAACCCTATTTATACCAACAAACTATGCAAAGAGTTTACATATCCTTTTTTATCTTTTCTAAAACTTTCTTTGAGGGTGCCAACTTTTTCAAAATAAGACCAAGTCTTATAATGCCATGTTCTCTCATCGACAACCTGAACATACATCAATTGCACAACTTCATAGCATGATCTGTTTAAACCAATTTGCTTCATGATCACCCCGACTGGAAGCACTTGTCATAAGATATCATATACTTCTTTCTGGTGGAGCATTCACCATAAGCATGGTAACTACGAACGATGAGTCCCTATACACCTTTACTATCTTTTCCCCAAGGCTAATAGTGATTCTAACCCATATATATAGGCTTCATGTATAACCCCATTGTTCATGGCTTTGGGTAAGTTTCATCATCAAATGAGACAAGGATTACTACCTATTTTATTGAAGTGTATGGAATGATGTTGTTGCCATCTCAAAATTTAATTTTTCTTTAAAAAGAGTATTCATTGCATGAAATGCTGCTATCCCTTTGAGAAACCCCTTTAAAAGTCCATCGTCAAGTGAACTCTAAGCAAGTTTAGCTTTTAAGTGCTTTCTCTTTAGTTCTTTTTATTTCTGGATTGCCATCATTTTGAGAGTTCTTATTGCTCTCGGGGTAATAAATCTATCTCCAATGTGCTTTTTCCAAAAATATCCTCTTCCTCAACAGACTGCACATACCATCTGATGCCCCCAAGAACCTGGAAAAAAACTCCATCTTAGCTTTTGCACTCATTCAATAACTTTTCAAAGAGATTGATCTATTGTGCATCTTCTTTAGTAGCTATTAGGACTCATAGTTCTGCATTTCACTTTGCCCATTCAAAGCTGTGCCCTCTACTTAAAGAACTTGTAGCCATCAAAAAAGTATCCTCTTGCTTCTAAGACTTTGTCTTGCATCCCAAGTTCCCAATTGAGTCTCAAAAGGAAGGTTACTTGAGCCTTGTATTTATTAACAACTTCTTATTTCTCTAGATGCTCGTAGTCCCCCAAAACATTGCAAAAGCATTTCTACTTCATCTGGTTCAAATGGCACAACCTTACCTCTGCTGATCCATACTAGATTTCATTTGCGACATGTATTAAGAACAAACTTCTGGAAACCAAAAGGTGGCTTTTCTCTATGGTGTATAACTATTGGCATTGTACCTCGGTGGTGATGTCATGGTAAGAACATCAAAAACAACATCCAACACATAAGGTACTACTTGTGCTAGTTGAGAGTTTAGCCTCGGTAAAGCCCTTATGTATGCAATAATTTTCTTTCTGTATGTTAATCATATGTTTATGCCTAGCTTATGTATGCATTCTTATTTACAAGCTTCCTATAGCAATAATAGCAACAATACCTAGACATATAATACACAACATATGTTCTATTAAGCCTCAATAAGGTGACACCTTGTGTGTATCCGACTCCTGTTATTAATTAGACCTTGTGGGTTTTCTTAATTGAGTATTTTCTCCGAATCCCTAGTTTTTGCCTAGGATGGCTTTTTTGGTTTTTGCCCTAGAAAGGTGCCCAATTTTAGGAAGGCTACTTTTTTCAGTTTTTAACTTGTAGGGCTATATTTTTTCATTATTATTTGTTGTTTTTTTTTGTTTGTTGTTTTTTTTCTTTACCATGGAACCCTCTTCATCCTATTGGCATTATTTGATTCATTAAATCCTTTAAGCCATTGCTAGTGAGAGCTAGTTATCCCTTCTAACCATAGCTTTTTCAGCAAAAAAGGTTTAACTTTGGTTCAAGTATCCTGAAGCACTTGATTTGAGTTGTTCTTATGAACAACGTCCTTGGAGCCACTTTTTATAAGATTAAGCAAACATTTCTTTTCTTTGAAAACTCAACCAGGATAGTGAGCTCTCTTTTAAACTATTAAAGACCTTGCTTTACATTTTTTAACTTTGACAATTGAGTTCTTAAAGCAACACTTTCATAGTTGAAGCTGGTCATATTGTGCTCGCCCCCAAATGTTTAAGAGGAAAGAATAGTCTTTGAAACTTTATTTGCTATTTTATTTTTTCCTTCAAATTGGCCATGCAATCTCTTGTACAAGTTCCTAACAATGCTTCATTTAGGATAATGAATGAAGTCGGCAACCTGTGGCTCATTCTCTAATTCCTCTTTGAGGCATCTTTAAGAAATTTTGTCACTTCAATCTAATGGGACTTTTGGTTTCCCATTAATTTCCTTGATGTTCATCACTTGGAATATTTCCATTTCATCTTTCATGCCTTTAGGTCCGAGCCTTTAAATTTTGTGCTTAAATTATCTGTAGTTTAGACAAGCTTAGGTAGCCTATCTCATAGTGTCTCTATCAATTTCATCATATCGCTTCAAGCCTAGACAAAGACTTTTCTTCTTTTTTGTTTTTTTCATTCTTTTTTATTCTCTGAAGCTATTCTCACTTCAAAAGCCATGTTGGATGATATCAAGATGTTATTTTTTCTTTGAGTTTAAATAGAGTTGTGTTTATTGACTTAATGTCTTATATAAATGCGATGATTATTGCCATGCATAATGCAATAAAATAGGACATAGCATATTTAAGAAAAGCTCATATTATTAATATAATTAAAGAAACATATGCACATTTTACATTAGTAAAAAATGGTCTATATTGCATTTTTTCCTACTACAAGTGCAGGTAGTAAAAAGTCTCTTAACATCTTAGGCTCTTCCTTCTATAGATAGTGCCTCCAAGATCAGTGGTTATATTTACATCCCGTAGCTCTTTAAACTACTTGTAATCATAATTGAGCGAGTGATGGCTAGGTATCTACATGCCACATACTTTTTGAAACACATGCCATTTTAGTAAGCTTGAGTCAGACACAAAAACTGGTGGCAGCACAATTGATCTCTTCCTCTTGTCCTCTAGGTCAACAATTTATTTGGCATCAATAAGGTCCTATATTTGGCTTCTTAAAGTTTAAAAATTATCCATCAAGTGGCTAGTGTGTTGGTGAAAAGCATAAAATTAATTGGCCTAATGACTTTGCATGCCCTGTGTTCTGATTGGTTTCAATGGTAAGGTTTGTAATTTCCTATTTTAACCAGTCATTCAAGAACCCAAGATAGAGGTCTACCTAAATTAGAGTACTTTCTTTGAGCTACTTCTATAATTGATACCCTTATTGTCTTTTGAGGATTACTATTATTTCCTGAACCAAGCATTATGCCAGTCGCAACACTATCATATCTTTGATGACCACTATCGTGATTTCTATCTACTAGATCAAGGGAATGGATCCTTTTTGCTTCCATGAATGTGTACTTAAAGGACTCATGGTCATCCATTGGTTCTTTGTTTGGCCAATGACACCAATCAATTGGGGGTATTACACCATCTAGTATCAAGGTCTAAGTGCCAAAAATTGAAGCTAGATTAGTAGTAAGTTCGGTGATGGTTTTCTTTTCAAGGTCATCGATCATCTTACCTAGTGTAGCTATAAGTCCAGCTACTATTATCATGATTCTACCTTTAAGGTATTCAAATCTTTTATCCAGATTGTAGAGGTTAGAAGTACCATCTTTGTATGGGAGGTCTGCCATTGTAATTTCTACTAAGTACTCTTTTGACAGATCTCAGGCTCTATCTAAGTTCAAATTTGACCTTGAACCTAGTTTTAACTTGTTGGATTCTGAATCCTCTAAAAATTTAATGATAGAGTGATCACCCAATCCCTCAAACCACCCAGGTGAGTAATTTAAGATGGCTACAAAATCAAAGGGTTAAAATGATGTATGCCAAAAATATATACACATAATGAAATGCACACATAAAATTGGATGTACAAATTTTATTATTTTCTTACATTTTATTTTTTAAGTCACATTTACATGATGCATATGTATATGGAAAACACATATGGCATACAATGGAAAAGTAAAAACAAATTCTAACGTGGTATGACAAGCAATGCATATGTGCACAACATGTATATAATATAGGTGTGTGTACAAAATATGGCACAATCATAAGAATAAATGTATATAACACACGACATACATGACATGTCTCAAGCATGATGGTTTATGCCATGGTATATGAATGAATACATGTGATATACGACAGAAGTGTACATAACATGACTTACATAATGACATTGCATGTATGTGATGTGACATACATAGCATGATGATGCATGTTAATGAATTGCATGGTATGGTAGGAAATCACAACGTAAAAATGCAAAATGTATGCAAAAATACTCGTAATAGGGGACACAACATGATATATGAATGAACACATATAGTTAGTGGCTTATGTATATAATGTATGTCATGTTATAAGCATGCGGGTATATGAAAAATGGGATGTATACTTGATGTATGACATGGCACAAAAATATGTATATGACATATATATAATGCTATGTAGTATAATGGTATAGGTTGCATATAGCATATGGTATAAAAATCTAAATGTTCACAGCACACCTCATGTATAATGCTATGTAATATAATGGTATGCATACATACAGCATGAGAAAAAAAGGTATGGTATGGGGAAATACGCACAACATGACATGCAATTTAACATACGATGTGCATGGCATTTGCTCTATATACATGACCCAACATGAGGTAAAGGTGATGTCTACGTGCACATACGGGTGGTAACATGCATGAGACACAACTCAATGACTAATATGTACATGTTACAACATACGCTGATGTGCTATGATACATGTTAATTATGCATATATGATTATGGATGCTTAAATACGATGCTGCAATATATGTTAATGCATACTCACGATAGTGGATGTATATCACTATAATGTATATTAACATGCTCATGCAATAATGGGTGTAATGCCAATGTGATGATAGATGTGTACATGCACACACTATAGTGTACGCTAATGTGCATAACATGGCATGTTAATATGTACATGTTATAACATATGATAGATATTTAAGTGTATATGCCATGACTCATGTATGTTAATTTGTACAAGCCATAATAGATGACAAATGTTTACACATTCAAGTTATGACAAATGTCAACATGGTCATGTTATAATGTTACATGTCATTATATACATGCCAAGATGCATGCCCATATGCTCATACCATACCATATGTCAATATACACATACATGATAGATATATGTCATGTCATAATGCATGCTCAGACACTCATCAATATGCACATGTGATAGTGAATATTTATATGTACATGCCATATGAATATGGTAGATGCTATGAGGAATGTCTATATGCACATGTCATGATGTATGTTGATACGCATATGTCGTGATAAGCATACTATGTATATGTAGGATAGGCATAAGCATGTACAAGTTAATACACACATGCTATGACATGCATTAATATATACATGCACACTGGATACATGTTTGTACCATGGTAATGTTAATGTACTATTATTTTATTGTCATTTACTTTTTTTTTTTTGCATGGCAATGATGTATATAGGATGATGTATGAGGATGAATTTGTTAGAAATACATGTGATGCTTGGATCAATCATTGTATGGTGACGGTGATGCATGAGCATATGATATGTGTTAATGCATGATGATGCACATGAATGATACGTATGTTATATGTGATGCATGAGCATATTAGGCATATGTATGATGCATTGGATGATTAAGCACATGATGTATGCATGTGGTAATGCGTGATGCATAAGATACATATGACACATGAACATGTCAGGTGTACATATGGTGCATGGCATATGTGTGATGCATGACATATGAATGTGTTATATACATGATGCATGGTGAATATGCTACATGCTGATGCATAATAGTAATGCACATGAATGGGATGCATATGATGTGTGACTCAAATGTTTGCATAAAACACAATGATGTGTAATATACTAGTGATGTGTGAGCATGACATGCATTAATGAATGGAAGAATTACATACACAAAGCGAGACATGTGAGCTAATTTGAAATGTGCACACAAAATGAAACATAAACATTTTCATGGTAAAGAGAACATACATATAAAATGCACATGTTTCACGATGTCATATTATTATTTTGTTTGCATATAAAATGAGACGTATGCACATGCACATTTTTATGGTACAAAATTATGCACATAAAATTTACATGTTTTAATATAATAATTCGTGCAAGCAGAAACTATATGCATGAGATGAAGTGCACATACATTAAAAATTTATGCACACAAAAATGCATATTTTATTATATATTATTACCATTATTTTGTTATTTTGTTAAAGATGCATGTATATGCAACATAAACCAACACAAGCAAAAGAAAGGAGAATGCTCCCAATCTTATTACTCCCATACAAGACGCCATGTGGTATCTTTCATAGGCGGGATTAGGTCATGGGTTAATAGGGAACCCAATGAATGCATATGGTGCATGGTGGAAAACCAGCAACATAACCTAACATGTAAAATGGATTTTGGCCATTTTGTATTTAAATAATCCAAATAAATTGAAATGTGCCACCGAGGCTTGAAAGCCTTTAATGAGCTGATATTTAGATTTATTGGGATTTATTCAATATATAAGGAACCACATCATAAATAGCATATTGTGGTGCATGCCTCCTAGTGGAAGTGTCTATACCGTTACATGAGCTTTTAGTCTGGCAATACAGCTTTAAGGCTACCTAAGTGTGGTCCTTACCAATGGGTCTAGCTTACCACGAGCATGATGACCGATCGAGTCACCGTTTGATATACCAAAAGGTACGAGGCTTAAGCTAGTGGTCCTTCCTAACACTTCTTTACATTGAGTGAACGTAGGGTCATGCTTTGAGATTACACCGGGGTTAATAGAGGGATACCTAACTTAATTCTAAGGCCCTAGCATGAATGCAATGCAATTTTTTGAAAAGAGATAAAACATAATAATCTTTAAAACCATTTATATTAAACCAACTAAAGGTACCTAGTGGAGTCGCCATTATGGTGCACACCGAACCCCATAAGCATTCGATTTGTTCTCAAAAACCTGTTTTAGGGCTCAAGACTGGATCAAGGTTTATTTGACTCATGAAGGCTGGTCTTTTCACAATAGATAGGATTTTATTCCCATATATTATTAGTGACCAACCTACGAGGGTATCTGTTGGGCACCACAAAGTAAGTATCACGGAGTTACCACCCAATAAAACATTGAAAAAGTGAGTTCTCACCTCGTAAAGCCAAAACCAGAGAAAGTATGGACTTCACTTGTATTTATACCTTTGATTAATGTTATATAAATGAGTTTTAATGATTAATTTATTTCATCTCTTTTCTCACATGAGTTACTATGCTGGAAAAGTAGGGTGCACTCAAGCATGTTAGAAAGCTATGAACTATGTATATAATAATTCGTGTAAATAGTTTGCATGGTCGTGCAAGCGTACAGGAGGTTTGCTTTTCAAAATCCATTTGACAAGTTGGCTGACATTTTTTAATTTGCACACTTATGCAAGCTGTTTACACACTCATGCAACCCTTTCTATATAAGGTTTTTATTGAGCACCTTTCAAGAGGTTGGCTTATTGTTGGAAAATTTTGGGTTGAAAAGTTTGATAGAATTTTTTTTAGCTTTAGAAGCAAACAAAAAGCTTTTAAAGCTTAAAAAACGCTCTTTTGGAACTAAGTTTCTTTTTTTCAAGCCGATTTTTTGACTGTCTTAATAAGAAAAAGATCCAAGAATCCAACAATCGACGGTTTAATTAAGTAAGTACACTCAAGGTAATATAAAAAGTCTTTTCTACTCGGTTTAATTTTCTAATAGTTTAAAGTTTATGTATTTACCATAAACTTTAATTGTTGATTTATTTATCGCATTTTTGTAGCATATATATTTCTGCTTAGATCTAGGTTGTGAACCTTTTTTTAAAGGTATTTTGTTGTGTGATAGAAATTATTAGGTTGTCATATTAAATTATTTTTAATTAATTTTAAAGTCGGTCCCTTTTGAATGTTTGGTTTAATATTCGTTTTTTTTCATTTCGTGATCCCTTTTTGCTCCCTTTTGGAATTTGCTTGTTGACAAGGACTTTATTTCAAAGGAAGAGAAAAAGTTACACCTTTATTGGCAAGTATGGTAGTACATAACATGATGCACACCCGTGCATCACGTGATGTAAGGCCAAAAATATATATTTTCCTCCTCTTTTAAAATAAATGAGTGGACCGTACATCTCTTAATGCGCATCAGCGCATTCTATGACGTATGTTCAAAAATTCTTTCTTTTCCTTTTCCTTTTTTTTTCTTATTTCATTTTCACTATTTTGGTACTTGTTGTTATTGTTGTTATTATTATCATTCTTGTGGATCACCCTTTATTGTGAGTGCAACGAGGTAAGCGCTACAAGTAAGTTTTAATTCCCTTTCTCCTATTACAAGAAGGTTTTTTTGACCGCATGAGGGAAATGCCACAAAAATGTTTATATTAAAGAATTTGAATTTTTTTTCATAAAATTGGACCAAATTATTGTTTTTTCGTAGGAAACTTATACACAAAAAAGATTAGCTTTTAATAATATAAAAGATGTTATATATAATTTAATAACACGAGATGTTCCTTGATAAAACTTGGACTACCAAGTCTCTATCTTCAAAGCTTGCAATGAAATGCTTCATCATAATTCACATGTGAGGACCAATGTCCTCAGCGAAGGGATCATAATAAATTGCCCAATTTATGGATGCTTGCTTTAACACTTTAAGTTATGCTATGATTTATCACTTTTCTACGTGATTGGGTGCACCTTTGAGTTATTTATTTGCTCTGATCTTGCATGTGAGAAAGGATATAATATTATTAATCTGAAAGCCATTATGTCACATCTATCAAAGGTAAAAATAAGAGTGAAGTTTTGAACTTTCTCTGGGTTTCAGACTCATGAGGTCAGGACCCTTTTTCTAATGTTCTATTGGGTGGCAACTCCTTACATCAACCTTATGGTGCCCAACAGATGCCTCCTATTGGTTGATCACCAAAGATAGGATAGGGACACCTTGAGGCACCATCTCATACCTTTTGGGGTTCGAGACTTGGTGAGTCGGGTTGAGTCCCTTTCTTATTGCAAAGCAATCGATCAGCTTAAGAAAGGGAACCTTAACTTGTCTAAAACCCAAAAGTGCGATTGAGTTATCGAGGCAAAGGTGAGGCAATCTGTGACCCAGAGATTACTTAAGGGAATGGAGATGAGTCTTGACTTCATTACTTGATGTGACAAAAAGGCAAAAGGTTTTCCTCGATTTTGCTCAAAAATTTGTCCTTTGGTTTCGAGGGAGGGTCTTTAATCTTAGTGTGTATCACAAGTTGCCTAAGCTTTTGCTTGACTGGCTTATAACTCGGGTAGGCAGGTATGGCATATTCAGCTATATCTCAGTCAATTCTCAGCATGTCTTCGTAAGTCCAGGAAAAGACTCTTTCATACTTTTTTAATATTCTCAAATTTTCTTCTCTTCTTAGGAGTTATGTCGATGCTAATAAGTTTTCCTTAGGGTCTTCTTTTGTATTGAGATTAAATAAACATGTATTAGTTGAATTGATTTCAAATATAAATTATTCATAATCATGATTATACATATTGAAATAAGGAGAAACATCACACAAGCAAGCAAAATCGTTCATATTATTAATATAATCAAGTGAAATAGAATTGTTCTCATTAAAAAATTTAAGAGAATAAATGAAATCTATAAAAACATCATCTTCAGTCTTTAATACGGCTATAGATGTCTCTCAAGTTTCCTCTTTTGGCTTTGGTGATGCTTCAGCTCCTACTTTTTCCTTTTCTTTACTCTAAATGGCAAGCAGCTTCTCTATTACTATCCCTTCTGGCACTTTTTGTTCCCAAGCCAAATGATGCAGCAGGATCTCCCCATCCCAGAAGCCCTCTACAGACTTGATAATAACTTATTCCTAATCAAACACATCATTAAATAGCTTAAAACTAGGCACAATCTTATCCCCTACCATCTAAGTCTCATTCTCTCCATAATACAGGCAGATTTCTAAAGCTGGCATAAAATTCTTAGAAATATGAGGAATTTCACCTAGTAGCTCTTTCCCCTTGCTCTTTTTTCCCAAAACATTGTAGCCCAGGCCCTTTCTATCTTTCTGACCCTTAGTGGTGATTATATCTTGAGGCCCCTGTGAGTTCTTACCCAATCCAACTCTAGGCAAAAAAGTGCATTTTCTTCAACATGTTGATCACTTGAGGGCTATCAGCCAAACCATTCTTATTCTCATCATCTTCAATTATAGAGAAACCTGTTGAAAGGCTGCTTAGCAATCTTAAGCATAGATACTTTATTCTCTCTAAAAGCCTGGATGGTGACCACCTGACCATCATATGGTATCTTGATCATATGATGGAGTGTGGAGGGCATTCCTTCTAACTTGAGGAACTATGGTCTCCCAAGCAGCACTAAAAAGTTGGCAAGAATAGGCAACACTACAAATTTAACCCTAGTCTCTACCCGACCCATCTTCGCTATTGCCTTAAAAGTACCTACAACCTCTCTTTTCCAAATATCATAAGCAGATATGGTCAAGTCAGACTTGTTTAACTTGCTCTCATCCAGCCTGAACATGAGGATAACTACCAGTGGACACACATAAATTGAGGACTCGTCATCTACCATTATGCAAGCTATATGCTTGCTATTCACTTGAGCCTTGATATAAAGAGGGCAGTTATTATTCCCACCTTCAGCAGGTAGGCCTGCATTCAAGTACACAACACTCTCCACAGTTTCACCCTCGACCAAATCCAAAAGCTAGAATGGTGATATTGTAGTTGCCATAGTAGACTCGCACAAGGACTCAACTAACTTCTGCCTATGTGATGGAGACTGCCGTAATAAATCATGGAAATCTAGCCTATGTCTTCTTTAACTGCTTGATTATCTGATTCTCCTCAACTTCCTTCTCTGTAGGCATAGTAGTAGGAGCTAGCTGCTTCTAAATTTTAGGCAGCACCCTTCCACTCTTGGTGACTGCCTTTACTTTTTTCTCTTCCATCACTTCCTTATTAAAAGTCCATACATCATAGGCATTCTTGCCCCTTCCTTTTCACTCTCACTGGCGGAATCCCAGTAATCAATCATAGAAATTTGCCAATTTTCCTCAATTGACTTTGTGACTTTAGGGGTGGAACGAGTAACAGTCACATATACATTGCTATATAGGTCCTTTATCATGTACCACGCAGGCAAGTTAGAACCAATCATGAACACAGGAGGTAGTACAATATTATACCCTTCTTTCTTTTTCTCTCTCTTTTCAGAATCTAAAATCTATTTGCTATCTATCAGATCTTGAATCTTATTCCTTAGGGTGCAGCAATAATTTGCGAGGTGCCTTGTGTGCTGATGGTAAGCACGGTATTGATCTTTTCTATGGTAGGGCATACCTTGACTCTTATTAGGTCTTGATGGCAATGTCTATAACTTTCCCTCCTTACTTAATTGGTCCAACACCTAGGTCAAAGACTTTCCCAAGTTTCAGTAGTACCTCTGTTTGGCTTCTATAGTAGATACTTCAGCAGTCTTACCACTCTTATTTCCTCCACTACTACTCTCAACAGCCTTATTATTGCCAAAATTCCTCCTTGCACCCTCATTACTAGTTCTCTTGGCCAAATACTCACCTTTTGCTTCTATATATATGTCTTTCAAAGACTCCAAATCCTTCAGCCCCTTCATCTTTAAACCATCCCTCTAGTAGGGACTTGCATTTCTAATGAAAAGCCTAATTTGGTCAGCGGTATCAGGTTTTCTCTTTATTTCCATCACTCTATTCCTTTACCTCGTCAAGTACTCATGAAATAACTCCTCATTCTTTTGTTAAAGCAATTTAAGGTCTTTCAGAGTGACCTCATCCTAGTGTTGCAAATCATATTACTTTAGGAACTCTTTTGTTAATAATTCCTAATCTTTCTTGGTATGCCTATCAAGCCCATGATATAATTTTACTGCTGGGCCTACTAAGCTCAAACAAAAGTACTCCACCTTTTACTTCTTAGTCGAGGTAGTCCCCTTCATAATTAAGGTATATTGGTTGACATACGCCGATGGGTCAGAAGTACCATTAAACCTTAGCAAATTTGGCATCTTAAATCTCTATAAGAGCGGGTGATATCCATCCAGGTCTTTATCCTCAGGGTTAATTCCCCTACCAGCAGATAATAAACAGGCTATGGCCTCTATCTTTTCCTCTATCTTTTTAAAGGTGAAATCTTCAACAATAGCCCATCTATTCCTTACAATAACTATAGGGGGCTCGTCTTCCTCGATGTAGTTATTCTCATGATCATGCCTCCTTTCTCTCCTTTGATCGACTGGTGGTGCTCAAGGAGCAGTGGCATCTATCATGGTACTGTCCTAATGTGTGTTAACTCTGCTATCCTACGAATGGGTGCTACAGGTCGAGTTATTGGATTTGGTGCTAAAAAAGCCACTAGACCACCAATCATGGCCAACATCCTCTTTTTAAACTCTTAAAAGTGCCTCTCTAGCCTTTTATCTAATTCATCCAATGAAACTAGGAGCATCAAAGCAGAAGTTATTCTATCCTTTAAATTAGACATCCTTAACCCAAAATCTTCCGTCATTCTACCTTTCTTTATTTGTTGTCTCTCATAACTGGTCATTTTAGGCTCCGTTGTAGTCTCTTTAATGCTTTCAAAAAACTTACTCTAACCAAGCTCTAACCCAATCTTAAACTTAAAATCCGATCTCAATTCTAGCAACTCAAACCTAGATCTTCAAACAAAGTAACCGTCTGGCCCTTTAAACCACCTAAATGAATCTATGATGGCTATAAAAGTCAAATGTTAGGAGTGATGCATGATGATAATACATAGACATGATATATAAATGATGCATAGATGCATAAATGTCATTAAGCGTCAATCACAACCACATAAAAGTAAGACATAGCCTTCTAACCTTATCACTCCTACATAGAAGGTGGTGCAGTCCCTTCCCTAAGTGCACTTAGCCCATAGGTTAATGAGAAACCCAATTGATTTGTATAGTGCATGATAAAAAATTTGCAACATAACCTCTCTTAATTAAAAGCACAGATGCATGGTTTGGCCATTGTATATTTAAATGATTCAAACAAATTGGGTTATGCCCACTGGGGTATGGCAGCCTTTAATTAGGACCCTTTTAATTTATTTAAATTTGCTCAATATATAAGGATACACATAGCAAGCAAGAATTGTTATGGTTATGCAACTTAGGGGAAGTAGCTATTGTCATTACATGGACTGTAGTTGAGTGGTGAAACTTTAGGGCTATACAAGCATGGTCGCTGCTAATACGTGTAGCTCGTCATGAGCATAACAACCGATGGATCACCATTTTATATATTAATTGGCACTAAACTTGGGCTAGTGGTTCTTCTTGACACATCCTTACATCAAGTGAATGTAAGGCATGCTTTAGGATAACATCGGGGCTAATTAGGGATGCCTAACTTAGTTTTAAGGCTCTAATGGATGCAAGAAATGCAATTTTGAAAGGAGATAGGATTAATAACAAAAATCCTATTATAAGTAACTTGGCCAAGATACTTTAGGAGCAAGGTCTCTTAGTCCCCAGTGGAGTCACCATTGTGATGTGCATCGAAGCCCACTCGTGTCTGGATAAATTTTTGAAGGCTCGCTTTTAAGGTCTAAGATCGGATAAGGCTTATAAGTTTTATGAATTGGCCACTTCACAATAGAAAAGGGTTTAGGCCCAATTTTCTTACTAGTGGTCAACCCACAAAGGCATCTAATGTGGGCTCAATAGGTAGTTTCACGGAGTTACCACATAACAAAATGTTGCAAAATGAATCTCAACCTTTTGATGCCCAAATAGAGATCGATGTTCAAGACATCACTTTTAATTATATATCGGTTAGATGTTTCTTATAATTAGGCTTTTATCATTAGTCCACTATCTCCCTTCTCACACAATACATTGCGATAAATTAAATAAACATATCAATCAATTAAACAAAATGGTAAATAAAGTAATAAACAAATAAGTGAAATAAACCTACTTAAGTTATTACAAAAGCAAATCGTCCAACTAAAAATAAAAAAATGCATAAATTGGGGAGTTTATTAAATTTAGGAACATTGGTTCCCTCATGCTCAATTACAAAAACTCTTTAGTATTGGTTTGGGGATGAAAAATTGGATATTTGTCCATTTTTATTAAAAAAATCAATTAATTAAATATAAAATATTTTAAGTGCCTTTTTTCAATTATCATGCCAAAAATCCCTTTTTACTAGCTATTACATTCCCAAAAAATGAAATACATCCAAAACAATAAAGAAAGTACAAAAAATTGAATAAATGAATGAGATAAATCAACCACAAAGCATAATTAAATAAAGCAAAAATTAAATACAATAAATAGAGGTAGAGGAAAGAAAGAAGAATCATCTAAATGTTGTCTCTCCAAGGTCAATTATTCTCCAAAAGAGACCCTCAAATGCATAAAGTATAATAGCTAAGAGAAAAACACAAAGAAAGCAACACAACTAGCATATAAAACCAAAATAAATAAAACAATGAATTAAAATAATAAAAACATGCAATAATTTGAATTAAATTAAGCTATTTTCATGCATAAATAGAAGAACATAAATCCCTAGCATGCCAATCTAACATGTTAAACAACTTCAAATTGTCATGGAATTACGAAAGAAAAAAATAGTTAAAGATTATAAAAATTCAAATAATAGCATCTTAACATAACAAATAAACCTAAATTAATCATGTGATCATGAGGAAATAATAAAGAGAAAGAGGCTGGAGACTAAAATATTACCCACAAAAAATTAGTAATGGGGAGATTTAATGAAAATAGGTTATTAGGTGGGAATCAAGTAAAAGAAGTGTGGAAGTGATGCTCCTACAATGACTGCTCAAGCATGGCGAGAACGAACCCTGTAAAGAAAGAAAAAGAGCTATCCAGAATAAATCAAGCATTAGCACTTTGAAGCTTAAGTCAGTAATGCTTGGATTGGGAGAGTATTAGAGAGAGAGATTGAAAGAATTCAACCTGTCATGCCTGAAAAGACGTGTGGTATTTATAGAAGATATCCAGGGCTATTTGAGTGGTCTATTTGTATGTATGAATAAACATAAAGCGATGGACATTGAGTGACTGATGGATGGAATGGTGTCGTGTGTCAATAATGGCTTGAAGTCCAAGTTCTACCAATTTCGATCGGGATGCCTTATCTCTTTGGCCCTCATGCCTGTTTGTTATCTTATGCTTGAGCTCAATAAGAGAGCAGGCTTGGCCCAAAAAAATCTTTTTGTCTTAAAATGGGTTCAGGGCTTTTGGGCCAAGTTTGATAAATGATAATTTGATCATTATCATTTGTCCCCCCTCATGGTCTTTTAATCTATCATAGAGATTGGAAGCGGATAGAGCTTGGAAGTATTGATAATGTATTTTAAAAAGCAAGCATTGGGAATCATATGCCGTTCCGATTTTAAAGGAACTGGGGTGGTCAGCAAAGGATCAAAGGATTATGAAATGAGGTGTCATTCCAATATGCAAAGATTCAAAGGATTACAAAATGAGGCATCTTTTGTACTCGAGTTTTGCAAAGGTTTGTGCCATTTCGATCCGTGAAGAATCAAAGGATTGCAAAATGAGGCATCTTTTGTGCTTGAATTCAGCAAAGGTTTATGCCATTCCAATCCATGAAGGATTGCAAAATGAGGCATCTTTTGCGCTTGAGTTCTGCAAAGGTTTATGCCATTCCAATCTGTGAAGGATTGCAAAATGAGACATCTTTCACGCCCGAGTTTTGCGAAGGTTCACGCCGTTTCGATCCGCGAAGGATCAAAGGATTGTAAAATGAGGTATCTTTTACACTTGATAAGGTTGGTCCCTATAGTTTATAATTAGTCTATCTAAAGAGCATTTTCATACCTTTATGGGATTTTGTTTTCTTTTGCACAGTTTCACACTTCCTCTTTTTATGTTTCTGGATTTGGATTCCGAAGTGTCTTGATTTGAAGACTTTCACCAAGTAAATGTCCTTTGTTTGGATGTCTTGCCATTATATTTCAGACTTAGATTCTTCATTTTTATCTTCATCTTCATCTTTCTCTTTGTCATAACCTTTTTTAGACCTTTTAGGGTATGCTTCTTGGTCGCAAATTAGGGAATTCTTTTTGGTTACTCCTCCTTTAAGGATTGTTTTGAGCATCCTGAGTGGGTCTAGTGCCAATGAGGCTTTTGACATAAGCTTCTTAGAATCGTATAGGGTGAAAGATCCAGTAAAAAAGTACATGGCATTAATAGCTATTTAGGTGAGGGAATTAAGAGAAAAGTGTAAATTGCCTGAGGATGTGGCTCTCTTTTCTTGCCTACTCGTTATGCAGGTGACAAATAGACCATTTGGAGATCCTTAAAAATGGCTTATCCAGTTCCAAAGTTGTCTAAAGAATGGTTTAGGGTTTCCCTTACCTTTCTTCGACTAGAGCATTCTCCATCCATCTAAATGGATGAAGAACGATTGCTTATTTTAGAATTCTTTATGGGCAACTTAGAGTCATTTCATCTTTTAAATTTTTACTTACTTTTTCTATTTATCTATACGAGAAGAGGGGATGGAATATCATTTTACCTTTAGGAATAGGAGAAGGCTTTTTACTTTATCCACTTTCGTGAAAGGATATAGGAAGAGCTATCTCTTTATCATAAGGAAATTAGGCTTTGGGATGAGTTTACACTAATCATTAAAGCCCACTTTGTTGAAAGATACAACTTTTAGGATTTAAGCATATGATTTTAATATTCAAAAATTGATGAAGTATGTACAAGATCACGAGGATAATCCTTAAAGTTGGAAGACTTTGCTTTTGGTTTAAATGAACGTGAGTCTTTTAGGACTTTGAAAGAATTTTGGCCTTAACTCTTGTCTTGTGATTTGATATTCCTTTTTCCTTTTTTAGCTTTTATGGATTTTGAGACAAATAGGCATATTTTTAAGCAGGCTAAAGAAGAATTATGAGTCTCAAAGGAGAAAGTCACACAAGGGGAAAGATTAGACTGCTTGATCGATTAAGGTGAAGAAGTTGGTTCTTAGGGATAAGGCTTTTGAAGAGGTGAAAGAGATTGATCCCCCTACTCAAGCTAATGTTGAAGTGACTGTTGAACGGGTTTACCTTGAAACTACATCAAAAAGCCAACTATCATAACCATCAGAACCACATCTCTTTCTTTGATTGAGTTTATTCTTTTAAAGAATGTGTTGACTTGGAGATTTAGTGAGGGATGTTTTGTTCGTAGCCTACAGGTGTTGGATCATTTGAGCAAGGGTGTTCTGCTAGAGAAGGATATGGTTGACATGGGTTCGGCTATTTCTCCAACTAGGGAATTAGCTGAGATAAATTTTGATGTTTGTCAGGTAGGCATTTGTATGTCGTGCCTTTTCATGGGTTTTTCTAAATATTCTGAACCTTGCTTTCTTCTTCCTTATTCAGGTTATACAAAGGGCCATGAGATTATATGGCGAGAACTTGGCTTGGAAGGAGACACTGATCGTGAAGGTTCAATTTGAACAAAAGTTGAAAAAGAGCTTAGAGGTCATCAAAGCTCATTATTCTTCCTAAATAGACCAGATGTATTTCCAAGTAAAAGAACTTTAAGTGAAGGTGGAATCGATAGAGTCAGTCAACAAAAAAACTCGAGGAGAAGTTAAGCCTTACTAACCAATCTTGGTAGAAAAGGCATGCTAATAAGAAAAAGAAATTGATAAACTATTTGGGAGATATTCAAAGTGATATCATCCCTTGCATATAGCTAAAGTGTGGTAGACATCTTCCTAGCCAAGATTTTAGTTTCATGGAGAATCCTTCCTTTTTCTCGATCTTTCTATTGAAGATGACAATATCGAGGATGAAAGGGAGGAGAAAGATTAATATTAAGATACAAATGGAAATGTCAAAGATTGATTTGGATTTTGTACTCAAATCAAGATTACTCCATTTTGATTGTTTGTAATTAGAATGTCCGTATTGATAAAGTTGTTTTCATCTTTTACTGATATTAAGCATTCTTACTTTGCTAATGTTTTGGGCATGTCATTGAATGCTCATGATCTTATAAAAAATATAATCATCAAGTTTTGAGTGCAAGTTAATAAGTAGTGTGACTCTTAAACTTGAGATAAATACCTGGCCTTTTTTTATCAGCCTAGGAGAGATGTTTTCAAGCATTTATGGGTTTGTCTTAATCATGTATTTCTCCTATCCTTTTTAAGTTCATCACAAGATTGAAATTCTTATTTTGTTGATGCATTTGATCGAGAATTTGTTGATCGATAAGAGGAATGGAGTTACCAACCTCGTCATTAAAGGAAGGTGCCTTCGTTCTTTCTCACGATCCATTTGTTTGATTGATTCAAATGCATCGTGTTGGCTGATTAAGTGTGGGCATTTGGATATTCGCATCCTTGACGGCATCACTAGGAAGGGAGCACCTAATAACTAACTTCTTTAATTCATCACTTCATTTCTTGAGCTTTAATTATGGCTATTCGATTTATTTGATTCTTACAATGCTTCAGTTTTGACCCTTTATTTATTGGAGGTTTCCATATAGTCGCTTTCATTAAAGATGCCTTTTCTTTAAATAGGCTTATTTCCTGGGCCATTAGGAACCCTCTTTTTTTCCTCATAATCCTTTGATTGAGATATTTGTTTATTGGGAGATTTTTCAACCTTCTTCTTTTTCTTCATTCTTTTCTACTTTCTCCCATTTTAGGAAGATGAATGAATTCTATTTTTCCTATGTTCTTCTTTGTCATGATATCACCTACTGATAACAAGTGGTGTTGCCTCTCGCTTCCTCTATCCCTCTTTAGCTTCTTTGTTTCCTTTATAGCTTTCTATTTTGCACTACTAAGAGCACTGGTTGGCAAATATATGACAGTTGTAAGTCTATATTTTCTTCTCCATTTGCATCGACTCTTGGTCAGAACTGAAGAAAAAGAGGATTACGCCACTGCTTTTGTTGATAAAAGGTGGTATTAAAGCATTAGTCAATTGCTGAGTAGAACTTTGGATATGATTTTTTATTACCCCATTTATCTTTATACTCATGATTTAATAAAGTACCGACTTCTAATTCATACGATTATTTCTTCTTTACTTGCTATTTGGTGATTTTGATTGTCTCGAGAGTAAGGGTAGATAATCATGCTAATGATTTCTAAAATCCTTAATTAAGATAATGAGTAATTAATGTAGTGCGTTACAATTCAGGATAAATAAAAATTGCTTTTTTCTCAATCAGATAGTGGTGATAGATGATAGTTTGGTTGGAAAATAACTCTATCTTATACGGTGATGATATCAGCCATGTGATTGACATGCAACAGATGCATTTAAATCAATTAAGATGATGATTCATACATTAACCACTAAGAGTTTGTACATCGATTTTGCAATCGGGAAGTATAAAGGCAAATACATCAATTTGTAAATTAGGATTAAATACGTTAATCAAAAAGACATCAATTAGGAAGTAGTCATCAATCATTTTAATAGGGATTGGGAACATTGATCGAAAGCACATCGATCAAGGTGCACATATGTAACACAAAAATTATAAGGAAGAGGTTACATGATGTACCTTTTGAGTGCCTTCTCACTATAAGCTCTTCGTGGTGTCTTTGCTCTGCTTGTTTGGTTGCCATAGATGTTTGCATGAGAATGGATTTAAGGCTGAAACCTAGGACATTCTTGATCATTTGCAGAAGGAGGTTTGGAGGGCTTTTCTCAACCATGTCTACCTTTTAATCGAATTGATTAGACTTTCCCTCTTTGATTTTCGTTCCCCTTACATCTTTCCTATTGGATAGGCGTGATTGTCTTTTTCATAAGCCTAACAACTCCATTAGGTTGGATGGTCATGAGCATAAGGTGTGGCTCATTTCATCTTAGCTTAAAATGAGCACACCTTCTTTTGTTTTGGCTTGAAACAAGAGCATTGTTTGTGCTATAATTTGTTTTCTCCCTTTTCTTACAAATAGGAGAGGATACAGCTCTGTAATTTTCTTTGTCATCCCGTTTTATGTATGGGCATAAGGAGTCTCATGCATCTATTGGAGGGATATTTTATCTCCATTTAGAAAGGTCCTTCATGAATTAGGGAGGAATGTTTCATCTCGTTTTGCCTTATTTCAAAATAAGAATACTTCTTACCTTATGCTTCCTTTCTTATTGAGCTTAAGAATCAATTATTCCATGAGGCAAAGATGTTAGAACTCAAAGCTCAAATTGATGAGCTTCTTGATTGGTTTTACTTATGCATGGGGAGGAGAGCAGCGAGTTCAGTACCTCTTCTGCACCCTTTTTGGCAAGAAGCATAAAGGGGCTTATGCACTAGCATGTAATGATTTGGAAGAGGGATGTTTCATCCTTAATTGGTCTTGGCATAAGTTATTTTACCTTCCTTCAACTTTGGAGCTATTCACAAGTCTTGTAGGAATTTTTCATCAGCAATTTGTATTTTTTTCACTGTTTAAGGAGTTCCACCGTTAACTCTCAACGAAAGCACCAAATGATAAATCTAGAGATTTAATTAAAGATGGGCCATTAGGTGGGGATTGAGTAAAGGAAATGTGGAAGTGATGTTCTACAATGACTACTCAAACAAGGTAAGAATAGGCCCTACAAAGAAAAAAAAAGAGCTAGCCTAAGCAGATCGAGCATTAGCACTCTGAAGCTTAAGTCAATAATGTTTGGATCGAGAAAGTATTAGAGAGAGAGATTGAGAGAATTCAACTTGTCGTGCCTTAAAAGAAACATGGTATTTATAGAGGATATCTAGGGCCATTTAAGTGGTCTATCTGCATGTCATAATAGACATACAGTGATGTAATATTGAGTGACTGATAGATAGAGTGGTGGCGTGTGTAAGTAATGCCTTGAAGATAAATTTTTGGCAGTTCTGATAAGGATGCCTTATCTTTTTGGTCTTTATGCCTATTTGTTATCTTATACCTGAGCTCAATAGGAGATCAAGCTTGGGCCAAAAAAATTCTTCTTGTCCTAAGACGGGCTTAGGGCTTTTGTGCCAAGTTTGATAAATGATAATTTGATCATTATAAGGAATCGAGATTCTGTAACTCTAAAAAGTAGCAGTCCAAGCCTCAATACTTGATTCCCATGGTTGATAAAACTGTGTTTGAGTTTTGGTGTGAAAGATTGCTTGAGGTTGTATAATTTTCAAGCATCAGAGAATTGTGTTTCTTTATCTAAAAAACTTGCCTCTACTTTCCAATACTTAAAGAGAAGACCGAGAAAGGAGTTTCAGATTGACTCCAACACTAATCCCTCTAAATTTAAAAGTTTAAAACCATAAAATCCACATTAAATCAGATTTCCTAAATATCTAATGCCAACTAAAATTTTAAATTTAGAAAAATGTGAGAAAGCTAGAAAAAACCCCCACAGACAGGCGTCTATCAATGACAGACGGCCATCCCTCACTTGATTCCTCTAAAATGACAAAAATACCCTTAAATCTAACCTAGACTTGTTGGGTCGTGACTCACTAATAGATGATTGTCTATCATCGATCATGGGATAGTCTTGGACTACCTAGATAGGGGCATTTACCAGGAGACACCCGAAGAAAACAGCCACAGATGGCCATCTCTCTATAACAAATGATCGTTTGTCGTTGGCAGAGACCAAAATTCATGGTTTTCAAAATCTTTTCAAAACTCTAGGAAAATCGATGTTAAAACCCACAAAAATATGAAATAAAAATATGAAAATCAAGATCGAAAACATGAGATTTTACACTTTCTATTAGAAATATAAATGGTTCCTCATCATTGGGTAACCCTAATTTGGGTTGTCTTGAGTCATGGTGTCTATAATACCATGTTTGTAGAGCATAAGAAACAACATCACTTAAAACTTTCTTATTGATTTGATATGAGCTTGAAAAGCTCATAAATAGTGTGTATATGTGTTTAGTTTTATTATGTATAGTGTTTAATATTTTAATATTTTATGTGTATTTTGTTGCTTTTTATGTGTTTGTGTGTGTTTTATTTGTTTATAGGAGTTAAGGAATCAATTTGGAGCTTAAATAGGCAAATTTGGCTAAGCAAAAGCAATAAAGCATTAATGAGGAGTGAAGCAGAAAAGTGGTTTGTCACGAGGGCGACAGGTGTCGCGAGGACGACAGAGGATGCATGATTGGGTCGAGAAATGAGGAAGAGAAAGAAGGAAGCGTGTCCTGTCACGAGCATGACAGTAGGCGATTAAATGCAGTTAAGCTTGAAGAGTCATTTAAAAAGTCACCAAGTTTCACCAAGGGTTGCATACCTATGGAGAGGCAATTGAAGGGACTTGATGCTTGAAAACCTATAAATACCCTAGAAGTTATAATCAATGGAGAGATATAACATTTTTATTTTTCTTATTTGAAAGTGTAATTAGAGAACAATTGTTGTAGGTTTTAGTTTAAGTTTTATGGCTTGAAGAGAAGGCAAATACAAGGAAAAAGACTACACTTGGTGAAAGGAAGAAGGGTTGAGAGATCCCCTTCTTTTATTTCTAATCTTTACTTCTCCTTTGTTATTATTATAAATTCTTTTTAGGAACTTGAATGTTGTTATTCATATTTAATCATTTCTCTTTCATTTATCTTTGTGTAGAATTTGCTATTAAAACTTTATTAGTATCATTATAAGTTAAGGAAAATGACCTTAGATGGCAATTCCTTCTCTGAAAATCATCACAGTGGTTATAAGTAAAAGAGTTAGTGAGAGCAAAATCTTTTTAAAAGTTAATAGAATATTCATTATCAAAGTATAGTTTGAGAGATCGCATGTGGAGATAGTTGTTATAGGTTGGTTTTTATTCTTTGAATGTGTGTTTATGTAATTCTAGTCTAAATGCGAGAGCTGGGATTTAGAACCATAAATGCATGTTTAAGGCATGATCTAGTTTAGATACGAGATCTGCAACATAGAACAATCTTCCAACTTGGCTTGCATGATAAGGATTAAATTCTAAATAAACGAGAAATAATAAGTTCCATATTTATGTATATGTTACATTCATCACATTCATAAGTCTTCTCTTATCATCATTATGGTAGAATAAAATTTAATTTAGTTTAGTATAGTGTTAATAATAGTTTTAACTTACAAATTAATAAAAATTATAAACAAAATTAAAATCGAGTAGTAATAGTGTACAATTTTAATCAACATTCCTCGTGGGATCGACATCTTTTGTACTATAATCGGTACACCATATGCTTGCAGAAGTGATGCTCAAAGAAATAAGCATATCAAGTTTTTGGCGCTGTTGCCGGGGAAATACTTGATTAAATTTATTGTTATTAGGAATCTTGATTTATGATTTTGGATTACAATAATTAATTAGCTTTGTTTTGTGTTGATTTTAGTTGATTTAGTATACTAACATAGTTAACTTTGGGTTTTATAGGTTATATTACTTAGTATTTCATTATAAATTTCAAAAAAAACAAACTAAACTAAAAAACTAATGATTTTTCTTCATTGTTGCGAACATGAGGTCTGTCGCGAGTGCGACATATATCACAAGCTCGATGCCAAGGAAGTGACACCTACTGTACCGGCTGTGTAATGTTTCTTTTAACTCCTACTTTTTAGTTTTATTTTGTATTTGTATTTTTGCTTGTATCTTTTTGTTTATTATTCTATTATTGTGTATTTTGTGGTGTCTCCCTTACACAATGAGGACATTGTATTCTTTAAGTGTGGGGAAGCTAGTTGCTAATTTGTATATAGGTTTAGTTTTATATTTTTATGTTATGTTATGTTGTGTTATGAAGTTTTTCTTTGTAAGGTTATCACCTAGTAGCATATGTAGGTGATCCTTGCGTAGTTAATTATAATTCTATTTGATATATTTACTAACTTAAAATTAAGGATCTTTTTGTTTTAATATGATTATGCTTCTATGGATAGGCAATTTTAGGTAAAGAACTTTGGTATAAATTTCTTTTAAGCCAAGTTTCTTTAAGCATGTTCTTTATAATAGTGAGTTTTGCATGATGTAGAGTTTTATCATAACCATGGTGAGCTTTTGAGCCTTATTGATATTATAATTTTTGTTGAGAGAATTTCTCTTGTATTCATTACTCTAGAACTTGTGTTAGATAATTTTTGAGATCACATTTAGTATATAATATAAATGAGAAATGATAAGAGCATTAGAAGTAACCTATTTTAGTGTGCTTAAACAACTAACCTTTTTGACTTTAGGTAGCCATTTTGAGCCTATAACCATTTTATTCATTAGCTTATTTTTAGCCCTACGCCAATTTCTAATGAATTAAACCTTTCTTTTTGAACCCTTATGTGGAAGATGTAGTAATGCTTTGATGAGTAAGACAAAGTATTGATATTTTGTAAGCATGAATTCTTTATGAATCATTTTTTATCCCTTTAGTTTAAGGTCCACTAGTTTTTGAAAAAAGAAAAAAAGAAAAAGAAGAAGAAGAAAACTACTACACTAGTTTGCTTTTAAAAGAATGAAAACAAAAGTAAGAGAAGCAACTAGTTGAAGTTGAGCATGATGTGAAAAATAGTGGGAATTAAAGAATGTTGTAAGGGGATATGGAAATTTCGTTAGGAAAGATAGATATCATGCTTTAATTTTTACAATACGAAGTCTTACTTGTATTAGTACTTGCTATGTTTGTCTACATAAATGCGCTACTTAACCAAAATTTTTTCTATCCTAACCTAAGCCAAGCTACAACTCTTTAAAGACCCTTTTAATTTTGTGCATTATTCTATGCTAGTGATGAAGATTATTATTTCATACAAGCCTATGGTATTTGGTGGTACAAGAGGAAATATGAGTTAAACACTATCCACTAGACACTTGAGTGATGAAAGGAAAAAATTACGAGAGAATTTTAATACTTGCTAGGTTAGAGTACATGTTGTAGGAAATAAGGTTTCTAGGAACTTTGTATCTTTGTACTTTACATTCTCTTATTTATCTTATTGCTGGCATATAAGTATTAAACTTTATAGATCCAAGATTTTTTTTTGGTATTTGTTGACATTGACTCATAATTAATATGTTAAGAAAACCTTGCATGTGTTAACTTGTGAGAATCTTAAGAAGGATGAAATCCATATTCCTTGTTTTATGTTTTATTTATATGTTTGTGTGATGATATTTTCTCTTACATCTTGAAGTTTTACTTGAGGACAAGCAAAGGTTTAAGTGTGGGGAATTGATATGAGCTTGAAAAGCTCATAAAAATTTTGTATATGTGTTTAGTTTTATTAAGTATATTGTTTAATATTTTGGTATTTTATGTGTATTTTATTGCTTTTTATATGTTTGTGTGTGTTTTATTTGTTTATAGGAGTTAAGGAATCAATTTGGAGCTTAAATGGGCAAATTTGGCTAAGTAAAAGTAAGGAAGCACTAATGAGGAGTGAAGCAGAAAAGTGATCTATCGCAAGGGCGTTAGATGTTGCGAGGGTGACAGAGGATGCATGATTGGGCCGAGAAATAAGGAAGAGAAAGAAGGAAGTGTGTCCTGTCGAGAGCACGATAGGTACCACGAGCGCGACAGGAGGTGCTTAAATGCAGTTAAGCTTGAAGAGTCATTTGAAAAGTCACCAAGTTTTACTAAGGGTTGCATACCTATGGAGAGGTACTTAAAGGGACTTAATGCTTGAAAATCTATAAATACCCTAAAAGTTATAATCAATGGAGAGATCTAACATTTTTATTTTTCTTATTTGAAAGTGTAATTAGAGAACAATAGTTGTAGGTTTTAGTTTAAGTTTTATGGCTTGAACAGAAGGTAAATACAAGGAAGAAGACTACACTTGGTGAAAGGAAGAAGGGTTGAGAGATCCCCTTCTTTTATTTCTAATCTTTACTTCTTCTTTGTTATTATTATGAATTCTTTTTAGGAACTTGAATGTTATTATTCATATTTAATCATTTCTCTTTCATTTATCTTTATTTGTAGAATTTGTTATTAAAACTTTATTAGTATCATTATAAGTTAAGGAAAACGACTTTAGATGGCAATTCCTTCTTTGTAAATCATCAAGTGGTTATAAGTAAGAGAGTTAGTGAGAGCAACATCTTTCTGAAAGTTAATAGAAAATTCATTATAAAAGCATAGTTTGAGAGATCGCATGTGGAGATAGTTGTTATAGGTTGGTTTTTATTCTTTGAATGTGTGTTTATGTAATTCTAGTCTAAATACGAGAGCTGGGATTTAGAACCTTAAATGCATGTTTAAGGCATAATCTAGTCTAGATGCGAGAGTAGCAACATAGAACAATCTTCCAACTTGACTTGCATGATAAAGATTAAATTCTAAATAAATGAGAAATAACAATTTCCATATTTATGTATATGTTACATTCATCACATTCATAAGTCTTCTTTGATCATCATTAAGGTAGAATAGAATTTAATTTAGTTTAGTATAGTGTTAATAATAGTTTTAACTTGCAAATTAATGAAAATTGTAAACAAAATTAAAATCGAGTAGTAATAGTGTACAATTTTAATCAACATTCATCATGGGATCGACATCTTTTGTACTATAATCGGTACATGATTTCACCTATAACGAATAAGTTATCATTAAATTCCTCGTCAAATTTGGTCCAAGCACATATCAATAAGTATTTTCTTAATTGTTCTCTCCTTCACTTTTTCCTCCAATTTGCATAGATGTGCCTTACACACCATTTATGTTCAGCCATTGGCAATACATAAAGTACTGCTAGTATGAGACCCTAACAATCAAAACGAACCAATTTCAGATAGCAAATCACAATAAACAAAAATATCATTTTTAGTTAACATAATAAAATGCAATTTGTATGGATGAAGTAAACAATATCAACTTTAATTGGATGTTTAGAGCTATCAACAAACCTATATGCAAGCAAATTGAGAATCAAAATAATTAAAAGTTAAGGGAAAAACATATGAAGGCTGATTGAGAAATTATAGTACATTTCTCATTGATTGGGAAAAAAATAGTATTTATAAAGATATATATAATCACATTTGAGTCTAGCTCATCTAACTAGTACTATTAACAATTGCTTGCTACTATGAGTGCATTGTTAACTAAAAAAGTAAAATTAAATATTTATACTTTTATCAAGGTGTAACTTTATTTCCCTTTTCACTAATTAAGTAGGTTATGCTTATTATAAGTGCATATAGAATAAAAAAGAAAAAAAAGAAAACAGTATGTCGGAAACTATATAAGAATAGATATGCTTTAAAGTGTAAACCGTAAAAAGATGGTAGTTAAGGAGTTAATGCCCAATACAACATTCAACCATATAATAAATTGTAGAATGCAAAATAAATGGTTGAACCACCCATATCCCTTTTGTTTCTACGATGAGAGCTTCTTTTTTTTCTTATTCTCGGTAATGATATTAATCTTTAATGACACATAAAAACCAAAAAAACCAAAAAAAATTTACAAAAGTTTAATCCTTTAAAAACATAATTAAATTGCTAGTTCCAAATATGAATTAGTACTATAGGAAACTGGAATTCAAAGTCACAGGAAGATCTGTCTCTAATAAAAATTTTTACATATACAAATGATTCAATTAGACACAATAACAAATAGTTAAAGCTATGTACTAGTGCACCAAACCCAATCTCTTGGAAGAACAAAATAAAAATCATTAAAATAACAATTACCAAAACACTATACCTGCAACCAATATGCTTTTCATGGCAACAGTAGACATTATTCCTATTTTTAGCATTTTATATCAGAATTTAAACTTAAAAAATTAAAAAAAAAACTAAAGAATTACCTTTTGCATGTCACTCATTATAGTGAAACCAAATCCTTGTCGAAGTTCCAACTCTTTCTCCGACATTTGCAAAAACTAAATCCAATTATGTTTGTTCACTTTACTAATAATAACAAAAGCAATAGGGTATATTTGATTCATTGCATCCAAATCTATTATAGTTAAAAGCATGCCTTTCACTTTAGTTTTGAGAAAGCAACCATCAAAGCCTATTATTGGCCTGTATCTAGCCTTCCACCCTCTTTTGTATGCCTCAAAATAGACAAACATTTGCTTAAAAACTCTCATGCCATCTTTTAAAGCATCATTTGATAGCTCAATAGTGATATTGCTACCTGGATTTATCATAATTAACTCATTTGTATAAGTTTAAAGGATTGGAAAAATCATCCTTATAACCCCCTTACAATTTATTTAGTATCATTCTCCTAGCTCTCTTGCACTTGTCAATTGACACATACACTCTAAACCCTTTCTCAACATCAGCTTGCATCTTTCTCACCTTAGTTTTTGGATTCTTCTAGATTTTATCTCTCCACTGTTCAACAATCCACCTTGCAGTAACTTTAAAATTTTTGAAAATCCAATAATATATATATATATGTTACAAACACAGAGTTTTTTTATCTTCAAACTAGGTTTCCCTTTCTTTTTTGCTGTTTAGAAAAGAAAGGGTATAATGCCCTAAATTATACCTTGGAAGATTTTGGGACATGGTTGGTAATCATAAATCTAGTTTTGGTACTTAGTGCACTATAAAAGCCAAGATATGGGGTATCCATCTGTAATTGGGGGCCTAAATTAAGGTGAAACCCTAAAAAACTATAAGTAAGTTGTAAATAATAATCAAGTTAATAATGGGGGACTAAAGTGAAATTTGGCCAAGATTTTTTTATGTAACTACCAATAGGAATTTGACATCTGAAATTCTAAAAGGTTTATAAGTATTTAAGGCAAAAATCTACCCTTTTGAGGAAGCCCGACCATTAATGTAAAGAAGATAGAGAAATCACCACCTTAAGCCATTGTTTTCTTCTTTCCTCCCTTCTACTCTTACTCAAAATCCTGAATAGGGTGGTCAATTACAGAATTACAGTGAGTTAATGGTTAAGCTGTAGGTAAGATAGAAATTTTGCTATTCTCCTTATTCTATAAATTTATATATTGAAAACTAGAGTTGCTTTTAGAGTGTTAATTGATGAGAATTTTTTTTTTTACGTTTAACTGAAGATTAATGCAAAATCAAAGAAAGGAATAAGTGTTGGGGGGGCTGTTCTCTCAAAATGAGTAAGTACCTAATCATTCCCATACTTACCTAGAGTCATTAATTACTAGATTTGTACTTTTAAATGTGTTTGTGACTGAAATTGAGTTAGAGGACATTAAATAATTTGTGTAAACAAGAATCAATGCTATAGAACTCTATTGTAGGATTTCTAAAACCTACTAGAGTTAAATGGAGCAATCTTCTGGGTCATTTCTTATACGCTAGAAATTAGAAGCAGTTCAAGACTTAAATTCATTTTTTAAAGGGCTTAATATAGGCAAATTACAAGAGACACTATGGGATCTTAAGTAAATGGGAATGTGCATATGTTAAGTGACGATCTTTCTAAAACTTCTAATTCAATAAATTTGTTGTACAAGGTTCTTTAGATGTGACGAAATGATAATTAATTTTGAGAGTGCATTGGTTAGGATAGTAGAGTGAGAAAGGTTTTGAGCTTTACATGTTAGATCTTCTACAGAAATGGAGTTCTGCAATCAACTCAGCTAAAATGGTTCTTGTCTCAGCCAGGGTCAAGGCCGTTAGAGAGTATGCCCTAGAGCCCATGTAATAGGGAAGTTTTTCATATGTACGAAATTTATATTCTTAATAAAAGGCATCATTCATTTATTAATGCTATGTTTGAATACATGAGTTTGTAAATCTTAAATTAATAAATGAAGTACTAGATATTATAAACACAGTGCAAAGGCAATCATGAAGCTGTTCATGATGTGACATGTCTATTTCATGCAAATGTGTTAATATCTAAATATCCCTAGTCATAGAATTAACAAGATAGGACATTGTTAATTTGGACAGACTAGCACATGTTATGCTTCTTGAATGGTTAAAGCGGTGGTTCTCATAACTGTGATTATGGAAGATAATCAAAGCTAACATGTGGATGCTTATTAGAAGAAAAAGTTCAATGGAGACCTGCAAAAAGAATCCTCACATGGATATTAAATCTATGTCAGTGAGGAATCTCTTCATAGCGGTTGTGTAAGTATCCTTAGACTTGAGATCACCAAAGTTATCTTAAGTAGCAAGTGGTATACTTTGACTCCACAACTGATTACTTCCAACTAGGAGTGAACATAGTTAGGAGATTGGGTATATCATGACCTACTTGAAGATAGTTGAGTGATTGACAAAGGATTCACCATCCCAGATTTAAAAGGGAAGTTATCTCGCATGATTCTATAATTGCCTTGTTCAGAGAATATCTGGCCAGAGTAATATGCCGAGATGGATGGAGATCCATGAAGGGAATTTTAGGAACAATGGTTAAATTAATATAACATACATAATTAGATTTATATGAGTTGACAGAAATCCATACTTAGAATCTAATTGAGATAAGAGTGGTGAAATGAGTAATTGCACGGTAACTGTTTCTATGGAAGGGTACAGTCAAACCACATGACTTTCCTGACATTTGGGTAGTCATGATGCCTATCTAGAGGCCAATCATGACTTGTATAATGATGTATCAAAAGTATCAATAGGGATTGATAAGATGATTTAAAGGAGTTTAAATCATGTGAGTTTTGAATAGAACTCATAATTACTTATTATACTGCCAATATGGAAGGAACCCAATAGGTCACACACATATAGAGAAAAGGGTAAAATGGTAAAATGAAAAGGATAATAATATTTGATATTATTATAAAGGTAGATAAGAGAATATGATAATAATTAATTAAAGAGTTTAATTAATTATGATCAAATAAAATTGTCCGCGAAACTTTTGAGAAATGTTCTGCAAAATTGGACCTAATTGAAATAATGTATTTCATGATTAATTATTATTGTCTTATAAGTGTTTTAGGACTACTATAAGTGTTATAGGACTGGTATAATAATTAATAAGTCCATTGGAGCAATTATTAAGGGCCAGAGGAATGAAGCAGTTGGCGGAAGCCCTTCTGTAAAAGCCCTTCTATAAGGGCCACACGCCTACCTCAGAACAGAAGGCCTTAATGGCATATTTAATGGACCAAATTAATTTATATATGTTACATAAGTGTTATGGAATCCACATATTTAATTTGGTTGGATTTGGAATCCATTTGGGTATTTAAATCCCATTAGTTGCACAAAGGGCCTAGTTTGTGGATTTTGTGCATAGACTTTTATGAAAAGGTTTAAATTGGATTTAATTAAGCCCAAATGATTATAATTAATTCCAAAGGCCCAATTAATAATTCTCCAGCAATTTTAAAGAGCCCAATCTCATTAAGAAGTTGGAATTTTAACCTAACTATAAAAGGCCAACTAATGAGAATTAGGGTTAAGTGATTAAAACAAAAAGAAAGTCTTTTCTCTTAATCTCTCTCTCCCTTTTGCACCAACTCCTAAGCTAGCTCTTGGGAATTTTGGCCAGACCTAGTTAAACACCAATTTGTTGGTTCAATTTACCCCTCTCTAGTGTGGATTACTCATTGGAGGTGTTCGATTTTGGACACTGTGGTTTGCGACAACCCGGTGCGAAGTAAAATCAACTGTTCAAAAAAATCAAAGGTGATTTTTATTATTCTCATATAGTTATATTGTGTATTCATGGCAAGATCAGATCTAATGGTTAAGAAAATTTTAAAATTCCGCTCATGTATGTGATGCATGTAACCGTTAAAATCCAACACGGTATCAGAGACAGGTTTTGCAATGGATATACAATTCTATATTTTTCTGCAGAATAAGTTTTGTTTTGTTTTGAGTTATTTATTTCATGAACTTTAAAATATTAGATTTGATTGTTCATGAATGAGAAATATTGATTTCTGGTTGTATGTGTGATCAAATAAATTTGGTAGAAACAAAAACGAAACTTTTGAAGGATTGTGATTAGGGTTTGGCGTGAAACCTTAGGTGATGTAGGGGCTGTTCTAATTTAATTTCTTATGGATCCATTTAAAAATATTTTAGATGATATTTTATGTGTTTAATATGTGATATTAGTAGGATCGAACGGAATTAAAATCGAACAAGTTTTGCATGAAAACTAGTTTAGTCGAAAAGTTCGATAAATTGGTGTTCTTCGTGTGTTCTTGATGTGTTCTTGGTTAGAACGAATTTTGATCTTCTAAATTTGATATATTAAAGTGTTTTTAATTAATTGGATTAATTAAAATGGGCCTTAAATTAATTTGATTAATTTTAATTTATTAAAACCACTTAATGGGCTTAATTATGTTTACGGACTTGGTTTAAATTAGTGAATGACTTGGTGGGCCCAAGGAGCTGATTTAAATTAAACATTATAAACATTAATTAAGTTTATTAATGGGTTTTAAGGGCTGGAGTGGGCTTGGCTCATTCCAAAAGGCCCAAATGGTCCAAAAGACACAAAACTAGTTTGTGTGTGAACACAGTTAGGGTTTTTCTTCTATGGGTTTCGGCCTACATTTGTTTTAAGCCCAAAATTGATTCTTTTAATTATTTAATATGATTAATTAATTAAATAATCAATTTATAATTAATTAATAATCAATTGGATTGATTATTAAGACAAGAACACATGCATGCAAAAACGTTTCCTAAAATGAAAGTTTCCAAAATGGAAAAAGTTTCCTAATTTGATCACATCATTAAAATAACTCAAAATATAGTTTCAAAGGTTGAAACAAAGTTAGTAATCCATTTCTTTATGCATTAGAGAGGCATATAAGGGTGTATGATTGGCATGATGGTTAGTTATGGACAAAGCCCAATGTGATTGAGCATAATGCATGTTTTGGCCCAATGAGGACTTTCATGTCCCGGCCACTTGTTTTTGGTTTGTATTTCATTTCAAATTGTAATATGTAATTAGATTACTTAGATTAAAATTAGAAATAGAAATGGAGACCAATATCAAGGAGCAAGATGGGCCGGATGGAGATCCAACAAGCTTGAAGATAATGTAATTATTTTCTTGTTTGAATCATGCATACTACCTAGGTGTGACCTTTTGATTTCCCTCTTGGCTCAGGGAAATCAATGTAGTGAAGTCCATAACTATACCATATTTGTATGCTTATATTTATGTGATAGATATAGGATGCATACCAATGTATGCCAACCATGTATGATGAGACTTAATTAACTAAAACCCTCAAACAAATACTAAGGTATATAAGCCTTCCATTAATTTGAGGAGAACCAGAGTTCTTTATAGTGTGGGTTGTTGACCACAGTCAAGCTCACATTATATCGAATATGTTCAAATCTAATTAAATGGGTCATCTTAGCTAGCCCATTAGTTTGTTGACCACAGTCAAGGCTAATGGTTCTAGAGGCAAGATTAGGGAATGCATATATGATATGCATGCATCAAGAGTTGATAACCTAATGATCCAATAGTTGTGTAGAGACACAATTGGTATAAAGATACCTACCTTTCAAAGGTATGGAATTTGGATTGTTGACCACAGTCAAGGTCAAATTACATATCAAGGATTGGATATTGGCCCACTAAGAAAACCATCGGGTTTTCTCGGATTATATAGTGAGGACTATTAATTCGCAATAAAATAGTGGGAGTAAATGGATTAATTAAAGACCTTATTAATGCATACATATATATGAACATACTCTCATATCTTTTCTTTTTCACATCTAGGTCATCATCATGAGCACATCAAACATTAATATACGATCAATCTTGGATAACAAGCTAGTTGGCAACAACTATTCTGACTGGATCAGGCAAGTGAGAATTGTTCTCAGAGCTGAAAAGATCCACTATGTCTTGGATAAAGATCCACTACCACTTCCATCAGATGATGCCATTGATGAGATCAAAGGCATTTATCGAAAATACATGGAGGATAGTGAAGCAGCAGCATGTCTGATGCTGGGTGCTATGTCCTCGGAGCTTTAGAAGCACATGAAATGATGGATGCTAGAACCATCGTTTTGCATCTAGAGGAGCTTTATTCTTCTCAGGCTAGAACTGAGCAATATGAGATTGCTCGAGCTCTATTTAGCTGCAAAATGGTGGAAGGCACTTCAGCTACTACTCATGCATTGAAGATGTATGGGTATATTGAGCATTTGAGTAGACTTGGCTCTGTTATGGATAATGATCTATACATAGATTTAATCTTGTACTTGTTGGCTCCAAGTTATGTACCTTTTGTGCTTAACTTCAATATGAACAAGATCTAAGTATCCATTCTTGAGTTAATCAATATGCTCAAGACAGCTGATGGATCATTTAAGAAGGATCTAAAAAGTGTCATGGTTGTCACTTTTGCTAAAGGCAAGAAGCAGAAGAAGAAGAAGAAGAAGAAGAAGAAGAAGAAGGCGCAGCCAAAGAATGGTGGGATCTCCAAGAAGAAGGTTGCCAAGAAAGATAATCCCAAAGGAACTTGCTTCCATTGTGGAAAGGATGGTCATTGGAAGCGTAACTGCAAGGCCTATCTAGATTCTCTCAAGGAGAAGAAGCAAGCTGATGCTTCTACTTCAGGTATTCATATGATTGAAATTAATACTTATTCTATTGCTTCAAAACAATCTTGGGTATTAGATACCGGATGTGGATCTCATTTATGTAATGATCTATAGGGGCTTAGAAGCTTTAGAAGAGTTGGAAAGGCAGAGATATGTTTGCAGTCAACTACTGGATAGAACATCTCTACAACAGTTGTGGGGACTTACTATTTGCCTCTTCCTAGTGGATTAGTATTGGAATTAAATATTTGTTATTATGTTCCAGCTTTATCCAAAAGTATTATTTCTTTCAGTCGTTTGATGAACGATTATGATATTTCTTTAAAGAACAAATGTTGTTATATTTTTAAGAACAATATGTTTTATGCAAAAGCTATCATTGAGAATGGTATATTTGTTCTTGATTTAATTAAAGAAGTACATAATGTGGATACCAAGAGAATGAAACATGATAATCTAAATACCTCATACTTATGGCATTGTCGTTTAGGCCATATAAATGAAAAACACATGACCAAATTACACAAGTCAGGTGATTTGGGATCATTTGATTATGAATCATTTGATACATGTGAATCTTTTTTATTGGGAAAAATGACAAAAGCTCCCTTTATTGGTAAAGGAGAACAAGCTAAAATGGTTTTGGACTTAATACATTTAGATGTATGTGGTCCAATGACTACACATGCCAGAGGAGGTTACTCCTACTTTATTACTTTCATTGATGATTATTCCAGGTTTGGATACATCTATCTAATGAAATATAAGTCTGAAGCATTTGAAAAGTTCAAAGAGTTCAAAAATGAAGTTGAGAAACAACTTGGCAAAGTATTAAAACACTTAGATCATATCGAGGTGGAGAATACTTAAGTCAAGAGTTTCAGGATTATCTTAGAGATAATGGGATTTTATCTCAATGGACTCCTCCATATACACCACAACACAATGGTGTATCTGAAAGGAGAAATCGAACACTATTAGATATGGTTCGATCAATGATGAGCCGAGCAGACTTGCCTAAGTCCTTTTGGGGATATGCACTAGAAACTGCTATTTATGTGTTAAACATAGTTCCTAGTAAATCAGTTGATGTTACTCCATATGAGATGTGGAATAACAAGAAACCCATGCTTTCTCATATGAAAGTATGGGGTTGTCCTACTTATGTGAAGAGGACAATGTCAGACAAACTGGATGTTAATTCTGACAAATGTTTATTTGTGGGATATCCAAAAGAAACGTTTGGATATTATTTCTATCATCCCTTAGAACAAAAGGTGTTTGTTTCAAGGCATGTTGTCTTCTTGGAAAGAGAATTTCTCCTATGAGAGGACAGTGGGAGTAAAATTGAACTTGGTGAAGTTCAAGACCCACAAATAGAAGATGATCAACCGATTGAATCCGAAACTGAATTTCATAATGATGAGATTATAGTTGAACCTGATTATACACAAAATCCTAGAAGATCTACTAGGATGTATTCTATCCCTGTGAGATATGGATTTCACATTGATTCGGATAGAGGCATAACTGTAGTAGAGGACAATGAGCCTACAAGCTATCAAGAAGTTTTAAACAGTTCAGAACGTGATTTATGGCTTAAGGCTATGCAGTCTGAAATGGACTCCATGTATGAGAACAAAGTATGGACTTTAACTCAACCACCTGAAGGGATAAAACCCATAGGGTGCAAATGGGTCTTCAAAAAGAAGACTGACATGGAAGGTAATATAGTTACCTATAAAGCTCGCTTAGTAGCAAAAGGTTATCGTCAAAAAGAAGGTATTGACTATGACGAAACTTTTTCTCCTGTAGCTATTCTTAAGTCTATAAGAATACTTTTAGCCATTGCAGCTCATTATGATTATGAGATTTGGCAAATGGATGTGAAGACAGCTTTCCTTAATGGAAATCTAACCGAGGATGTGTATATGACACAACCAGAAGGATTCACATCAGGAAATGGTGAAAAGGTATGCAAGCTTCAAAGATCCATTTATGGATTGAAGCAAGCCTCTAGGAGCTGGAACATACGATTCAATGAGATAATCAAAGAGTTTGGTTTCTCACAGAATGAAGATGAACCTTGTGTGTGTAAAAGGGTCAGTAGGAGTGCAATTGTCTTCCTAGTTCTATATGTAGATGACATATTAATCATGGGAAATGACATTTCTCTTCTCCAATCTGTTAAAATATGGTTATCCAAGAAATTCTCCATGAAAGACCTTGGAGAAGCATCCTATATTCTGGGAATAAGGATCTATAGAGATAGATCCAATAGGTTGCTAGGTCTTTCTCAGAGTACATATATAGATAAAGTATTGAAGAGGTTCAATATGGATCTCTCTAAGAAAAGGTTTATACCCATGGTGCATGGGAAACACCTTTCTAAGTCTATGTGTCCACAGACACTAGAGGATAGAGAGAGCATGAATAGAATACCATATGCATCTGCAATTGGTTCTATCATGTATGCTATGTTATGTACACGTCCAGATGTAGCATTTGCTTTGAGTGTCACAAGCAGATTCCAATCCAATTTTGGAGAGGAACATTGGGCAGCTGTCAAGAATATTCTTAAGTACTTGAGAAGGACTAAGGATATATTCTTGGTATATGGAGAGGGAAGTTTGGAAGTAAATGGGTATACACATGCCAACTTCCAATCTGACAAAGATGATTGTAAATCACAATCTGGTTATGTGTTCATAATGGGAGGAGAAGCAGTTAGTTGGAAAAGTTCCAAACAAGAAACAACTATTGATTCCACGACGGAAGCTGAGTACATTGATGCTTCAGAAGCAGCCAAAGAAGCAGTCTGGATCAAAAAATTCATAACTGAATTAGGAGTGGTGCCTAGCATTGTTGATCCGATTTCTTTATATTGTGACAACAATGGAGCCATTGCACAAGCAAAGGAACCACTATCTCATCAGCGATCCAAGCATGTTCTCAGATGCTACCATCTCATAAGGGAAATAGTGGCTAGAAATGATGTAAAAATAGAAAGGGTTCCCATATATGACAATGTGGCGGATCCCCTCACTAAAGCACTTTCCCAGATTAAGCATGATCACCATATAAATAGCATGGGTCTGAGACATATGAGTGATTGGCTATAGTGCAAGTGGGAGATTGTTAGAGAGTATGCCCTAGAGCCCATGTAATAGGGATGTTTTTCATATGTATGAAATTTATATTCTTAATAAAAGGCATCATTTATTTATTAATGCTATGTTTGAATACATGAGTTTGAAAATCTTAAATTAATAAATGAAGTCCTAGATATTATAAACACAGTACAAAAGCAATCATTAAGGTGTTCATGATGTGAGATGTCTACTGCATGCAAATGTGTTAATATCTAAATATCCCTAGTCATAGAATTAACAAGATAGGACATTGTTAATTCGAACAGACTAGCACATGTTATGCTTCTTGAATGGTTCAAGCAGTGGTTCTCATAACTGTGATTATGGAAGATAATCAAAGCTAACATGTGGATGCTTGTTAGAAGAAAAAGTTCATTGGAGACCTGCAAAGAGAATCCTCACATGGATATTAAATCTATGTCAGTGAGGAATCTCTTCATAGCGGTTGTGCAAGTATCCTTAGACTTGAGATCACCAAAGTTATCTTATGTAGCAAGTGGTATACTTTGACTCCACAACTGATTACTTCCAACTGGGAGTGAACATAGTTAGGAGATTGGGTATATCATGACCTACTTGAAGATAGTTGAGTGATTGACAAAGGATTCACCATCCCAGATTTAACAAGGGAAGTTATCTCGCATGATTCTATAATTGCCTTGTTCAGAGAATCTCTAGTCAGAGTAATATGCCGAGATGGATAGAGATCCATGAAGGGCATTTTAGGAACAATGGTTAAATTAATATAACATACATAATTAGATTTATATGAGTTGATAGAAATCCATACTTTGAATCTAATTGAGATAAGAGTGGTGAAAGGAGTAATTGCATGGTAACTGTTTCTATGGAAGGGTATAGTCAAACCACATGACTTTCCTGACATTTAGATAGTCATGATGCCTAGCTAGAGGCCAATCATGACTTGTATAATGATGTATCAAAAGTATCAATAGAGATTGATAAGATGATTTAAAGGAGTTTAAATCATGTGAGTTTTGAATAGAACTCACAATTACTTATTATACTGCCAACATGGACAGGAACCCAATAGGTCACACACATATAGAGAAAAGGGTAAAATGGTAAAATAACAAGGATAATAATATTTGATATTATTATAAAGGTAGAGAAGAGAATATGATAATAATTAATTAAAGAGTTTAATTAATTATGATCAAATAAAATTGTCCATGGAACTTTTGAGAAATGTTCTGCAAAATTAGACCTAATTGAAATAATGTATTTCATGATTAATTATTATTGTCTTATAAGTGTTTTAGGACTACTATAAGTGTTAGAGGACTGGTATAATAATTAATAAGTCCATTGGAGCAATTATTAAGGGCCAGAGGAATGAAGCAGTTGGCGGAAGCCCTTCTGTAAGGGCCACACGCCTACCTCAGAACAGAAGGCCTTAATGGCCTATTTAATGGACCAAATCAATTTATATATGTTACATAAGTGTTATGGAACCCACATATTTAATTTGGTTCGATTTGGAATCCATTTGGGTATTTAAATCCAATTAGTTGCACAAAGGGCCTAGTTTGTGGGTTTTGTGCATAGACTTTTATGAAAAGGTTTAAATTGGATTTAATTAAGCCCAAATGATTATAATTAATTTCAAAGGCCCAATTAATAATTCTCCGGAAATTTTAAAGAGCCCAATCTCATTAAGGAGTTGGAATTTTAACCTAACTTTAAAAGGCCAACTAATGAGAATTAGGGTTAAGTGATTAAAACAAAAAGAAAGTCTTTTCTCTTAATCTCTCTCTCCCTTTTGCGCCAACTCCTAAGCTAGCTCTTGGGAATTTTGGCCAGCCCTAGTTAAACACCAATTTTTTGGTTCAATTTACCCCTCTCTAGTGTAGATTACTCATTGGAGGTGTTCGATTTTGGACACTGTGGTTTGCGACAACCAAATGCGAAGTAAAATCAACTATTCAACAAAAATTAAAGGTGATTTTTCTTATTCTCATAAAGTTATATTTTGTATTCATGTCAAGATCAGATCTAATGGTTAAAAAAATTTTAAAATTCCGCTCATGTATGTGATGCATGTAACCTTAAAATCCAACAAAGGGATCCTATATTAATACAAGATAACCAACTCGGCTAAGATGGTTCTTGTCTGAACCGGGTCATAATATTCTAGACCATTTGAGGGTATCCAACTCGGCCGAACTTAATGGTGTCTCAACTGGGTCCCCTCCCCTATTTTACCACCTGTATACATGTTTTAAACATTGTATTGACATCTAAACTTGGGTTAACTAAAATTAATACCTTTAGTACTTATAATGACTATCATGGAGCATAAATGTAGTCCTTTTACATATATGAATGTAGGTTCATGCTTGTCAGCTTATGAACAAATTATAAGCTATATTCAGAAAACCACTAGGGTACGATATTTCTGACACTATTTAAATAGTTTTCACAATGTATTTATGGAATGGTGACTTATTCTTGCCTATGAGATATTTAATCATTGAAGTTCCAGTTTGCATCTAAATAATTACAATATAGGTGTTCAATGTGTTCTATTGAATTTCACTCTTTAAAAATTTTGTAAACTAATGCATATATATGTGTATGCATGTCTTACTTATCTAGATTTTGTATGTTTGTAAGTGAGTCACTGAAGTAGGGTTGGGTCTGTAAGTCTTGTTGTCTAATAGTTAAGCATGCTTAAGAAATTTTGCAGCTGCTTCTATGACACTATGGTGTCTTCTAAATAGTGGTGCCATGGCACCTTTTGACGTATGATACTTGAGGTTGTTACCTCTTTTGGTTGATGCTCAGTCAGAGTATCTTTTACTCTATGACTATCTTGATTTGATTTTGAGATAATAACATTTCCATTGATATTTCTTATTTAAAATTCCATTGCCTGCTACCTCAGATAGTAACAAAAAACTTGTTAAAGTTTGCTTTTCATCTTTTTGTTAATTATTCATTCAGGTTTTAATTATGTCATTAAGAACTAGGATAGGTTATTGTACTCCGAGTTGTACTTCTTTATTTATTGAAATATATATTTTGAGCCTTTAATGCCCTTAAGTTATTTTTTATTATGCTTACTTGTGTATATTTATATGTGGTTTGTAGGCAATTATAATTTTAGTACACAGTAAGCTTTACGCTTAGCACATTAGCTTTCCATCTGTGCAGGTGTTAACTTTTTTAATGCTGAGGCTTATGTCGAGACAACTGCAGTTGGCCAACTTAAAAGTATAGGATTCATTTTGAATTGTTCACTGACCGGATTCTAGCAAGTGTACTAGATCCGCTAGTAATATAGGGAAATATAGATTAAGACCCCAAAATATTGTACCCAAGGGAACATGGATTGCTAAGGATAATACATATATATGAATTAAATTAATCTGAGATTATTTCACAAATATTTTTGATTTAAAAACAAAAATTAAAAAAATAAATAATTAAAAAAAACAAAAGCTAAAACATGAATTAAAAACAAAGCAATAACTGAAATTCTCTTGCTAAAGGAACTATCCACCTTAACTTTCATTGTAATGACTTAAATTCAATATAAATACCAGTGATTATGGAAAAACTAGTAATAAACCAAAATATCTTTATTCAAGTATATCATTCTTAGTATTAAACTCATAGACAAATCTAATACTTAGCATAAAAATCTAGTTTTACCTTCCTAAATATTCATTGAAGCCTTTCTCAAGTGATTCAACTCTAATTCATTCTTAGTTCCTCCTCTCTTAGTATTAATCAATAAAATTCAGACATAATCATCTCATATTTCAGATAATAATCATGCATAAACATTAAAGAGTTAATCTAAGAACATGCAAATCATTAACTATGTCAAAACCAATTTTTAGTTATTTATCCAATAAACCAATAATTAATCTTAACACAATCAAAGATAAGAATATGCTTAAAACCAATAAATAATCAACTGATATTGAAATTATGCTCAAAATAAAGTCATAACAATGAAAATATAAGATTTCAAGAATCCATTAGCAAAAGAAGAAAAACTACTTCCTAAACATAATTAAAAACCAAAGACAAAATTGAAGAAAAATAACGTAAAATCAAACTAAAGAAAAGTAAAGCTAAATTTTATTGTTGATCCCCTAATTAATCTCCTTCCTAAACTAATTCCCTTTCTTTGGTGATTTAGACTGTTATTTATAGGCAAAAGATGTCGTGGATTCCTTTTCAAACTCTTAGAATCAAATAGGAAGTAATTTCTGCCCAAAATAGGAAGTTCGAGAATCCTTCGTGAAGTGGGAATTGCCATCATGTGGCCTAGTGTAAATTCACACGTGGCCATGTGTTGCATTTGGTCTTTCTCACACGTGGCCATGTGATTTCCTCCTTTGTTTCACACATGGTCACGTGTCCTTACTTCATTCTTCAAAAAACACTTTCACGTGGCCACGCATCGATCTTCTAGACCTCACGATCACTTTCTCGCATAAATTTTCCATATTTGCAGTTTTGGCCCAAATCTTTGCCTTTTTTACAATTAAGTCCTTTTCTTGTAAATTAACCCTGAAAAACACCAAAATTTATAATTAACTCTAAAAACATAAAACTAACAAATTAAACTCCAATTCAACCTAATTAACTCAAAATTAACTTAATTAAACACCTAAAACATACTAAAAATACTATATAAATGACCATTATCAAACATATACCTACCATGTAAATTTTGTAAAGCTTTCATTAACTACTACTTTTTCTATTTAGATAATTATAGATGTTTTTAATAACTTATGAGTCAATAGTTTGATGCTTGTACCCTCATGAGGAGTACGAGGGATGTGACAAAAGGACATTTCTCATTTATTTATTTAACCCTAATCCTATCTAGTTCATTCTTTATCATCTTAAAATCCTTCCTAGTAGTTGCAGCATATCCAACAAGAGTAATCATGGAAACTTTTACATTTTCAAATGTCATCCTTTTCGTAAAATATGATTTCCCCTCTTTAGGATCATACTCGACTCTTTTCTTTGCATTTTGCAATTTTACTTCTCTCTTAATAACTACATCGCCTAAATCTGCTTCAGATTCACTTTCATATCCCAATGATTCATTATTAGTTTCTTTAATCTCATTCTCACTTTCAACATAGCTTTCACTTCCATCACCACTCTCATATAATTCACCACTGCCATTGTTATGCTTCTTCTCACCCTGATTTCCTCTTAACTCTTCATCCCTAACAAGTCTTGACTAACCACATCCAATAAAGAAATTTTCTGGTGCCTAGCTAGATATTCCCACTGCCTCATATCCTTATCTCCTACATCCCTAAACTTAGCCATATTAATTGGCTCTAACCCATCTACATTTTGTGGCATATCCTGTAAAGACTATACTATGCCTTTCTTGGTCATCCCTTTCTTATTACCACCCTAAGTGCATACATTCTTAATGCAGTTCATATGCATAATTATTATATATATATTGGCATACTATTAAATTACTTTATCAGACTGGTTAAGATCATGCAAAAAGGATTACTCACTATATTATGTTTTACAAATGTTTATGCTTTACAATCACTTTACTAGGTACAAAATGTAAATGTACAACAGTGGAAAACCAAAAGATAATATCTTCATACTTCGAATCTTCCTAGGGTTGGCCTGGTTGATGTAGATTTTGCCCCTGACCGAGAGTCTAAACTTGAATACCTACACAGATAAAACCAGTGCTAAGCTAAGCAGCTTAGTGGGGAATAGATAATACACGAACAACCATTTGCAGTGGTTACTACTAAGCACGCAACATGCAATAACACCAATATAGATTTATACTCATTAAATAACTTCACAATCAATAACAAGGGAGAATTAGTTAATGTACCACTTATAAACAAATATAAAGCATGTGCAACATATTAATATTTGGCCATTTCTTTCTTAACAGTCCATTCCTTTCCACAAATGCCTGCCTAAATTTTGTGGGTGTAGATAACGGGTGCTGTAGATACCCATAGGTATTGATTGTATAAATATCCAAAGGTATTAAACATGTGGACCTAAACGGGATCGAGACTGTGGTCCCAATAGGGATATACATACTATGGACCAAACGGGGTCAAAACTGTGGCAGCTACATTAACAACCCTATAGGCATGCCTATCTATCCACCAATAAGCTCTATGTACAGGCATTTGACATTTCATATACTATTCTATCAATTGTATTCAATTCATTATATTGCTTCATAATACATAACTGTACATATGCATGTTCATAAGTATCATTGTAATGACTGTACTAGATAATCATGATTACTGTTACTAATTACATATATTAATCATGTAAGCCCTCTATTATCGATACATATAGGTATACAAATACATACATGCTGTACCAATAATACAAGATTAAGTTTAACAGTTTAATATGTTGTTGGTTAATACTTACATAACTTAATAATTACAAGACTTAAATATAAAATATATAACATTATGCAACCAAAAAGATACAAAATTAATCTCATACATCAAGATAATCTTCCTAATTTGATGTTGACTTTGGAGATTGTTGGCTTTGTCCCTGGACAAAAGGTCTACCCTATGAACCTACATGGATAAACACCCGTGCTAAGCTATAAAGCTTAGTGGGGAGCAAACTAATATGTTGATTACCACTCACAGTGGTTATCACCAAACATGTAGTAATAGTATAAAATAAAGTGTATACATTTTGTAAAAAATAAAATAACCATAAGTGAATAAATTGCAATATTGGAAGGAATAACTATCTCATTAAATTATAAAATAAAAGATGGTAAACTGTACATGCATATTATTCATCTTATAAATTTGCATGTTTGAGTTCCTGTAAGTGTGGATAACGGGTGCTATGGATACCTTAAGATATCAAATCTGAAAATACCCGAAGGTATTAGCTCTGTGGACCCATTTGGGTCCGAACTGTGGTCTCATTTAGAGAAAAACTGTGGACTCATAAGAGTCAGACTATAACAGCTACGACTGTAACCCTATAGGCATGCCTATCTATCCACAACCAACTTTTAATCCAGACATTATTTAATTCATATATCATTGTATCGATTCTGGGGTTTAGTTATCATATTTATCATCTAGAAAGACCACTCATATAAATATGCATTATAATCAGGATAGTATACTTTAATCCAATAGCATATTACTTTAATGAGGTGAAAATATATATATATATATATATATATATATAGACATAGGCACTATTCATAGGAAAGCATGTGTATGCATCAACAATTGTAATACAATAGCATACCTATTCAATCTTTAAAGTAACACATTCGGACGTAGCTTATTATAATGGAAAAAGAGAAATGTAAATAAAAATATAGGAAACAAATGCTTATTGTCGCGCTCGCGACCCTTATCGCACCCGCGGTATTAATCGCACTCACGATAGCAAGCAATTGCCTAAAAGAGTATTCCTTGATGTCGCTCTCGCGACACAACGCGACAGTTCAAAAGCTTCAACGCTCATTGCTCAAAATCCTGTAAGTTCATCACAAAACTTAAGTTGCACCTCAATTCCAACATAACAGAAAACTTTTTCTGAAAACACTATCTTCTACAAAATTCTAAGCCTATGTTTCTAGTTTCTAAAACACCAAAAATCATCTCAATAGGACCTGTAAATCTTTAGATGTACAAGAAAAACCACAAACTGCTCATATGAACCGAGTAACAACTATAACTAGATTTCAACACAGATTTTCACAATCATGCAGTGAAAATCATATCTTAGTTTCTTCTAATAAAATCAAGATATACATGTCTAGTTTCTACATCAATTAGAATTTCCTCATTTGGATACCTATAACTCAAGATAATAGCAAAAGAGTACAGACTGGTCATTTGATCCCTAAAACAGATTTTTACATATCTTGCAACAAAGCTTGTATTTTTCATCTCTAAGCCACTCCCAAGCTTAAAGTCAACCATAAAACATATGAGAGAAGCATTCAAGATCTCTCCCATGAAAAAGCATCAAACATACACACATAAAAACTTGAATTCCCATACCTTGTTTAAGCTCTAACTCCATTCAACCTTGGAGAGTATCATTTCCCTTCTTCTTGCTTGTTTCTCCTTCTATAAAATAAGACACTTCTATGAAACCCATCAAGCTATTCAATCAATACAACACAATAAAGAAGAAACAAGGTTACCTTATCACAAAACCAAGTAAATCTTTCTTCCTTTTTGCCTAAAACTTAAGAATTCTAGAGAGAGGATTTGAGAGAGAGAATTTAGAGGTTGAGATAAGATGAATATGGAGAATGAAGACCCTTTTTTGTCCGGCCATCCTTCACCAAAATATCTCCCTCTCTTTTTTATTTAATTGGCCCAAATGTCACATAAATGTAAATCTTGCTATTTGGTCCCTTAATTTCTTTTATTTCTACTAATACCCCAAAACTTACCCTTTAACTTTACAATTAAGTCCTTCTCTATGCTTTTACACTTAATTTAACATAAATTCTAATAATTAATTAGTGCAAATTCTCCTAGGATATAATGAGAGCCATTACAATCATGGTAATGTAACATTACTATCAACATGTAGACTAATATTACAATCCCATATATATATATATATATATATATATATATATATATATATTGGTAGGTATTATCTAATGGGACCATTATAAACCATGTATACATATATATACATACCTTGATATGAATTCATATACATATGCATTTATAGGCTCCATATGCTCATATTTTAAAGCATAATGCATCCTATTATTAGCACAACATATGGGGGGCAGTCTAATGTGGAAGAAAAGGGAAAGAAAAAGCAAAATTAGGGGACAAAAGCCTACTATCGTGAGCAGAACAGTAGGCGCTGTCAATTACAAGTTTTCCTTGTTCACCAGAATCCTGCCAACTAGTTCAACAACTCAACTTGCATCGCAATTTAGACATCCTAAACGACTTTTTCTGGACAAGTTATCTTCTATAAAATTGTTCCTCTACATTTCTATTTACTAGAAAATTAAAAATCATTCCATTTGGCCTTATCAATCTCAAGATATCCAGTAAACAAGATGGACTACTCCCAATGACAAGGCAGCAGACATAGCCAGATTTCAAGCTCAATTTTGACTATTATAGGGCAAGAATCAGACATGGGTCTCTTATAATGAAATTTAGATTTATGAATCTAGTTTCTAACCCAACTAGAATTACTCAATTTGGGTCTCTAAAACTCTATATATGGGCAAAACGGTCTAAATAAGTTCAGTGAGCCTAAGGATAGATTTTTGCCAAAGAGGAGGCATCTCAAAAATTTTGGTTCCCATGCCACTTTGCCCATCCTATATAGGTATCTCCTTAATAAAAAAATCATTCTAACATCTCAAAACACCACATCAAGTAACACAACAATTTTCAAATAATTTCCCATACCTTTTTTTTAACTAAATCTTCCTTCAAGCTCCTCCTTCTAGCTTTTTTTTCCCTTTGTTGGATGCCTCTTCTACAAGAATGGATTCACATGATATTATAACATAATGATTCACATAAATTATAAATTGATTATTCCAAATCCAAGAAGAAAAGAAAAAGAAAGAAAACAAAGAGCAAGATATTGTTACCATAGAGACAAAATCCAATTCTCCTAATTGACAGTATAAGATTTAAGCAGGTTGATATGTGTTTAGAACTATAATTGAGCTTAAACTTCAAACTTGATTGTTGGCTTAATACTTCATTTGAACCTGAAGTTACAAAAAATACAGTAACTTTTTCATACATAATTTGGGTCTTGAATTTATATATATATACGCACACATATATATATACAGCACTTCAACTTTTTAAAAGCCATTTTTAGCACCTAAACTTATAATATTTACCATTATTTAAACACCTGATTGTCCTAAAATTTGGAAAAAGTTGTTATTGGATGTGTAGGTTGACTGTCAATCTGGTTAGCCTGAATTCACTCAGTCTTTCCAATATAATCGTTTATGATCATCAAAGCAAATTATTACTACACCAACGTAGATAATAAACAACTACAGCAATGAACTATTCTCTCTATTATCCATTTCAAAATTAAAAAAGAAAATAAAACACACAAGTAGCTATAAATGATGGTGCCTAAAAGTTTAAAGGAAAAGTTAAAGTTGCCTCTGCGAAAAATTTTCAACCGATCGCAGTTGTAGAATCCAGCCAAAATGTACCCGTAGAAGCATGAAAAAATTATCATGCAATCTGGAAAGATCGAAAAAGATATGTTCACCAGGGATTATTTGATATCTATTGTCTGTCTTGCTTTAGCAATCTGTTTGAATACTTTGACAATAAACTTACTTGTGAATGAAAATATTATTTTTCGAATTCACTAATTCATTTCAAGTGTTAAATAATTGTAGATATAATGAGTTTAAGCGTTAAAAATGGCTTTCAAAAAGTTGAGGTCTCAAAAATATTTTTTTTTTTACAAGTTCTGTGCTCAAATGATATATTAAGCCAAATAATTTAATTGGTATTCATGCTCTCTTCTTGCATGAATATAAACGCCCATTCTAGTCATCAATTCGAAATAATCAAGTGTTAAATAATTAAAGATATTACGAGTTTTAAGTGTTAAAAGTGACTTTTAAACAGTTTAGATACCGAAAATACTATTCTTTACAAATTCAAGGCCCAAATGATGCATTAAACTTTGATTTTTTTACTTTGAAGCTATATGTTGGCTGCATCTCTTATCATTGGTCTTTGCCTGTAAACCTGACATCTAATTCCAGCATCTTCTTCTTTTTCTTTTTTTTTTTCTTTGAAGTAATATAGCACGAGTCAGGATACTATCATAGAGAAGACCGAGATAAGAGAGGATATTCGAGTGCTTCTGCTAAAAGGATTCTATGTGATAGGAGGATTAATTGTTGGAAGCTGAAGCTCTGATTTTAATAAAACTGCTGGTGAACCCACGAGGGGCGGCACGGTTGGCAATGCAGGCTGTGCTAGGACGAACAGACCATGGTTCGATTCCTGACATCTCTCATGGGGAGGGGCGAAGAGCCTTAACTGTGACTAATCCCCAAACCTGGATTAGGCGGCACCCATTTGGTGTTCGGATACCGGTTAGTGTAAACCAAAAAATTAAAACTGCTGGTGAAGCTATGAATGTTGCTATGCAATTGAGATAATTTCTCTCTGATGGAAGAGAATTTCGAAATCAAGATATCACTGGAGCAGTCATTGATTAAGAAAATCTGATTGTTCGATTTTGACAGCTTTTAATTGTGTATATTTGATGTACGCAGCTTCTATGCGCAAGTCATTCAAGTGACTTATCAAGTTTGATTTTGCAATTCTTGGTAGTTTTTTCTCTTGATTTCTGGACATAAATCTTTCCAATGCAAATTTTTAATACAATTCTCTATTATTTTTTAGACATGTTTCGGAATCACAGTACAAGAAGTCATTTTACTACATTTTGATATCACAGCGGATGCTACGGCAACTATCCAGGTTGGCTTCCTCTTTCTTTTCCTAAGGTTATTCAAGAATAGTGTAAATAATTAAATTGATTTGGGATAGTTGATATGCAAATGTAGAGCTACTTACCTTGCTTGTCTTAAGAAGATAAAGTTATTAGTCACATTGTTTTCTTTGATTAATGGTCTGATTTTGCATTTGCAATGATCAATGAATAAGTGCTGAAATTGCAAGGCATGCCAACCTGGTTCATACTTAAATGGGGAGATAATGTCAATGGTGAAAATTCAAAAGAATGGCATGATGATCAAATTTTAGAAAATTAAATTCACGTTTACAAATTCATCTTTAAATGCTGGAGAAAAAAAAAAAAGATTTGGCCAAATATTCAATAAAATCACTATGGATATTTTTTTCTGATAAAATATTCTCTGTTTCTATGAAATGAACACATACTTCAGTTTTTTAATTCAAAAAATATTTTTCTATCTCTAATAAATGAACTTTTTTCCAGTTTTTTAAAACATCAATCTGTTTCGCATTTTCAATAAATGAAGACATTTTTCAAATTTCAACAAAAAATAAAATTTTCAATTTTTTTAAGGTAATATATATATATATATATATATATATATCTTTTCTTTTCTTTTTTTGGCCTTTTAAGTAAACGCACACTAAGCAGCATGTTTATAGATAAAGTTGCAAATGAATGAGCTACACTTTCTTGATTCTACTACTTACAAGGAAGCAAATGATTAAATATCATTTCTTCTGCAAACGATTTTCTCCAGCTGTATTTCTTGGTTGTTCATCATTATATATACAGATTTAAAAATATCATTATGAATCTTGGAAGGTTGCATGAGGATTAGAGCCTCTGGATCCTTAATAACCTATAAGCAGATTTGTTATTTACAAGAATATCAAGTTTATACTTATCAGTTTTCCTTGTTGGATATTGCTTCTGGAAGTTTAAAAGTAGGAGGCCTATCGACACCCTTCCGTGAGTACTCCCTCCATCTCCTAGCAGCTGCTGCTGCTCTGCTTGCTCTCTCTTTCACTTCCTCCTCTGCATCACATACCATCGATCGGCATAATGTTAGATCACACAAACAGGTGGGGAACACAAATGTTTGTAGTTTCAACACAACAAATAAACAGTGGCAAGCCTATTGAGGATTAAATTTAATCATAGTTACTGGACTTATGCACCAATAACGATTTGGTTACAAAAAAAAAAGAAAAAAGTCTCACAAAAATACCTGAAACTTTAAAATATTACTAAAAAAGTTACATTAATTTAAAAATCATGAATTTGGCATTAAAGTGCTCATGTCAATTTGAAATATTTCAAAAATGCCAAAGGAAATCTTTCATCACATTCCTTATGGATGTTCCAAGGGACCAAATTCATGTTTCTCCCACTGAAGTGACTTTAGTCGTTATATTCCAGGAATTGAGGTAATTTTGTGGGACCAAATTCTTTTTGCAACCAAGTTGTTATTGAGGTATAGATCCAATTACCATAAATGAAATTAGCCCCTTACAGACAACCATTTGAAAAAAAAAAATGGATTGATTCATTTATATGACAGCAGGAAAAAGGTCCATCGTTTGCAATGATTGGGGAAGAGTTATGCAATCTTCCCCTTCAATTTTATTAAAGAAGTCAATCCTGTTACTTGAGATTGTGACCTTTAAATAGAAAGGCATTCTCAACATGATGTTAAAGATCAACACCACATCTCAACAGTACAGGTATAAGATTTAAGAAAGAGAGATGCTTTTGACATTATTCCTATTGCACTTATATTGAAAATCAAACTTCACTAACTTTCCAAAATTAAATGCTATGGATAAATAAAAGGTTTCAACTAAAAAATTGTTTAGTGTAGTGCTCCCTGCTTGTGAACTTAAATGAAAATAGCTGAAACAGCAAACGGTAGTGTATAAACAAAAATATAACACAACTGGTTTACCTGAGCTTTTAGAGTCTTTTGCTTTTCCCCAAACACTACTCCAATACGATCCATTTTTATCAGAATCTTTTTGGTTCATCATTCTTATTTTAGCTTGCTCCTGCACAGATTATGAATCCTTGTTTTGTTATGTCAAGTAGAAAGCTGGTATTAGAACTCGGAAAATAGAAGTGGTGAATACCAACAACCAGCAAGAATGCATGCCTAATGCATGCATAATCATTGGCTCAAATTAAATTACATTGATATTTTACTTGATTAGTGAAACAAAAGGAAACTAAATATTATAATTATTATGTAAAAAAAGAAAATTATTATTAGTAAACATATTATACCATTTGCACTGTATCCAATTTAAAATAATGGAAACAGATCAAGTTTCAGACTAAAATCTAGTCTTTTGACAGCCCAAGCATTAGTAAATAACTAAATCTTATAATCAGTAAATAACTTTCTCCATCAAGCACGTCCCTTAACGTAACATTGCAAATTGACTTAATTACTTCAGTCTTAAATAAGATCCAACAAAACCATCAGAGCTGCATTCCATTTCGGGTCATTATTCCGTGACTTATTTGGGTTTTAGACATAAGTGAGATAGTGTATGATTTTCCAGATCAACCTATAGTACAATGGACATGCACAAGTGAACAAGTTTTTAGGTTGAAACAAAGGTTGACGAAGATAATAAAAAGAGGTAAATTGCAGAGTTCAATCTACAGATTGAGTTCAGTTCACTCATTTTAATTTTCTCCAGGCAGTTCATTAATTCAGTTCAACAGAAACATGATAAACTGCCATAGCTTCAGCTTTTTAATTGTATGACAGTGAAAAATTGATGTCATTCAAGATTCAAGCCCATCAATTACTATATATTTGTAATGACAAATAACTTTCCGTGTTGGGCCATTTAGGAAGGAAAATAAATTAATAAATTTGTAGAAAGAATGATCAAATTGCATGTGAAATTAATGTCAGGTGATTAAAAAAAAATTGAACTCAAACTCTGAATTGGGAGATTAAATGGAAATATACATGCTAATTATGGGATAAATAATTCCTACCAAGACTTTTGCTTGCCTCTTCTCCCAGCGAGAATTTGCCTGCCAGGATAACTAGGTTTCAGGAAAATCTCATAAAGAAATGACAGAGCAAATCAGCAGAAAAAAAAGTGAGAAAATAGACAACATATTTGACTTTCTTACAATTCTGAAAACGTCTACCGATCCAGATCCCATTCCAGCAAGCATGAGTGCAACCTGAATCACCATCCAAAACAGCTGGAGTATGAACCATGAAAATGGCAACGTGAAATAAAAATACCATATACAACATTAAGTACATCAGTACTTATAGGTGATATTTCATGTAGTGATATTTCGTGTACTTCTAGTTTCTTCAAGTGACTGTTGTTTCATCTAATAAGCAGTCCCCTAAGATCAGTATTTTTCTCTTATCCATATCTCATATCAATTATAAGATACCACCTCAGTTTGAAACACATAGGCTTACAACCATTTAAAATGGTTTCAATACATTAAAAAGAAAAAGAAAGCACCTTACATTTACTCTTTCCACTCTCCGCATTTCATCCTCAAGCAGAGATAGTTGTGCCGCAGAAGTCCAATGTATACAATCTACTGGGCTGAATGAAACAAAAAAAATATTGACTAATTGAATTTGGAATTAGTATGGAGCAATTGAGACCAGTAACAAACTCTGTTTCCTTAGGTATATTGACTTCAAACTATCATAAAAATGGACAGATAGAGGCTAGATGTAAAGAAGCAATAGCGTTCCGCTGTAGTGTAAACAAGCCAATATGGTCCCATATCATGTTGCCTTGCAGAGATGGATGGCATTTCCCACTCATCAGACATGCCACAAGATTAGTATGCAAAATAACGAGCAAGTGGAACTTTTACCTTTTCAAGGAAAGTCCAAAGACACGAATACTGAATAGAATACTTAATCAAATAATTTTAAACTAGTGATTGATATAAAGGTTCCTAAATATAGCAGATATCGTCCTTTCTATTTAAAAGCATGGTTCATGTTATTCATACAATTAGGTTGCTATCTGGATATAAAACGCTAGTCATAATAATATGATGCAGCGAGAAACTTAATAATTGACTGAAGGTAACAAATCAATTGCAATAATATCATCAATTGAATAACAAAAATCCAAATAAATAAATAAAAAGCATATTATAAGTCTTTTTCAAGTATATTGGCCATTTAATATTTCCAAGCAAGAGCAACTGAGGATTTATATGGTTACTGAACCTACTGACAGATCAGACACCTTAGCAGTGTGTACCATTGTATATGCCCTATTTAAAGCAAGGGAATAAAAATAAATAAACAAAACTAAATTCTTGCAGTTATCCAAATATGCTCAGCATGTGAACAAATGTAACAAAATAAAAGCATCATTAACTTATAGTAACAACAACCATGAGAATATGCAAAAAGTTTACCAACTGTCAATTGCTTGTTGCACTAATTCACGGTTTCCACACTGGTTGAACACTCTCGCTCTCCCAAAGTCATCTTCAATCCTAAAGACATCGGGGTTCAAATTGACGCAATTTTTACAGCCTGCCGAATATTTGAAATGATTCAAACTTCATTCAAAGCCCTGTATCTATTATAAACTAAGCTGACAGTGCTATGCCCCCATTTGTGACCATGTTTTTATCCAGGAATTAAATTTCTAAGAACAGTCGAGAGAATAAGAGAAATAAATGCATGATTCACATTCAATAGAACCAATAGAACGACTAATTTTCAATTGCACATCCACCCATATTAAAGATGCCTCAGCAGAGCCAGAATAATGCAAGAAACAACAGAGACTGGAATAACAACATCAGATGTCCCTAAAAGTATTTGGAAATTGCAAGGAACTCTTCATTAGTTGGAATTGGAAATAATATCAGACCGTACTAGCCTTACCAAGAACCAAATTTTTCATAATCAACCATAAGTATAAGTTAATGGATACCTATACAGCTAAATTCATCAACAAATGCGTGATCCTTAGGGCTAGAATCATCCAAGAAAGGATTGATTGCCGTCAATGCGTAACCATGAATTTCATCATAAACCATCCGTTGAACAGGATCACTAAGCACCTGCAGTTCGATAATCTGTTTATAGTAAATACGAACAAATATATTAAACAAAAATTAAATTAAGAAACATAAAGGAAGAGAAACGCACCGCATAGACTTCATTGATGAACATACAGAAATTTGTGGTCTCTGGATCATTTCCGCTCAGATCTGGATGACATGCTTTCATACAATTATAATAGGCTTTCTTAATCTGGTCTTGTGTAGCATCTGGAAGCTGTTAAAGAATATTTGAAATCAAAATCGACGAATGTAAAGAAAATATTTAAAAATTCAGATACACTCAAAATCAATTACCAGGCCAAGAACAGCATAATAATCATCGGCAACAGGAGAATCATCATTTGCAACGCGTAGTCTACTAAAACCTGAAGAAGACGATGTTCTTCGATTGCAGCTCCAAGGACAACTGGTTTTTGGAAGAAATCTAGAGGAAGAACCCACTTTTAACCGTTGATTTTGAATCTTAAGACCATCTGTGCATACAGGAGACAGCAATTGAGCCATAATTTTCTCTTATTAGTTAATAATAACTCTTGTTATTACTCTGCAATCCCAGTTTTTCTACAAGCTGCTCAGCTTGGATTGATTTTTTGTAATTTTTTTTTTCTTTTCTATTCATACAATTCGAGAGATATTTGAAAATTTCTGAGGAGGGAGAAATTTTGGCGTCCAAGTACGAAATGCTGACATGGCAAATTCGGAGCCATAAGTATTCTGGTTCGGAACTCCAAACGAGAAATCTACAGAATGCTCTTCATGGTTTCACTCATATCCATCAAATTCTGCAATTTTTAAAATTAAATATTAATTAATTAAACCATTAAAAATATTTAACATTTATAGTTATTCTGTAAAATATACCATAAAAAGATATTCATTGATATAATTAAAATATAAATTTCAAAGTTTTAAATATAAAAATAAAAATCATAAATAAAAATATAAATTATAAAAATTTCATATATATAAAACAAAAAAAATTATATAATGGACATAAAATATATTTATACATAAATAAAATAATAATTTATGATAATACCCAATCTATCATACTCAAATTTAATCCAACAGACATAAGCCCTACTTGAACAAGAAGGCTTAGCAAAGCCTAAGCCCAGCACAAGCTTGGCGCATAAGCAGACGAACACGCACGAAAACCAAAGAAATAAAGCCTCTCGATCGGACTAATAAGGTGCAGCTTCAATAGTTCACTGACACACATATCCATCCCATCTATTACCTGCTCCGCATCACATCGTCATACCCGAATAAACCACTTAAGTAGTTTTTAACGTCTTTTATAAATAACAAGTTATCTCACACTTGAACACAAATTACACTCCTGTAACATACTCTTTTTCTCTTTAAATTCTCTTTTCAAGTCTCTTACTAACTTAAGTTTCAAAGTTTTAATGACCTATCTGACCGGGCTAGCCTTCTTATAGGATCCAAACACTGCATCATCTGATCAAACTATACTGACACCTTCATCTTGGTACGGTGCCAACTTGACCGCCGTAGACGGCCTCTACTCTTATAAAATTTCTAAATTTATCATTTGGTGATTTCGTTGAGAGTCAAACGTAAAGTCAAAATGCCTAATCTAATGACGATTAAAGTAGATTTGGGTTTGATAATGGACGGGATGAGGAAGTATAAGCCTTGGAGAAAAGCACAGGACTGAAGGAAGACAATATATCCCGCACCAGGACTGAAGGAAGATGAAACATCCCTCTCCAAATTGCAAAGAACCCTTTTAGAAGGAGATGTAATATCCCTCCAAAGATTGAAAACTCTTTCTGCGAAAGGGAGTCGGCATTAAACACTAGTGCACAAGCTTCCCAATACTCTTTTACTTGAAAGGACACTGGAGAAGACCATAAAGCTGCTTCCTTCTCCATTTGCTCAAGAATCAATTAATAGGAAGGGGAGAAACATAGTAGGAGAAATGCTCTCATTTTAAGCTAAAATGAAAGAACATGCTCTCGTTCCAAGTTAAGGCAAAATGAGTCATGCTCAACACTAACAGTCGTCTGGCTAAATAATGCTCCCAAGCACACTAAGGGGTCAACCACACCCATCCAATAGGAAGAGTGCATTAGGAAGAAAAAATGAGAGAGGAGACGATCCAATCGGGATAAAGCAAGGTTGAATGCAACGAGGTAAAGGGCTCTAGCTTGTCTGGTCTTCTTCATCTAATGATCAAAAATATCCTAGACATCAACCTCAAAGCTCCTCTTGTGCAAGTATTAACGATAACCCAAACAGGTAGAGCAAAGACACCGCAAAGATCTTACGACAAAAAAATACCTAAAAGGTACACCATGTAATTTCTTCAGAATGTCAATACAATTTTCATTCGATGTGATATTTATTGCATGGTTGATGTATGTATAATTCTGATTGACATTCTTCCTAATTGTTAGATTTAATCTTCAGCTCATAAGTAATCCCAGTTACAAGACTGATGACTCATATTATTATATTGATGTGTTCCCAATTTGAGAAATTAATCCCAATCGAAAGATTGATGTACAAATTATTTTTTTCAGATCGAAAGATTGATATACAAATTATTATTTATTCTATACCAATGTATTCTAGATTGAGGAACTTAATCCCAATTGAAATAATTGATATATGAATCACTATCTTTGCCAATTGACGCACTCTTGATTGAGAAGGTTAATATCAATCACATAATTGGCATCAATACTATCCTAAACAAAGTTATCTTAGTCGATGCCTACCTCGATCACATCATCTGATTAGGAAAAGGATTTTTGCTTGTCATCCAAAGAATTCCAATTAAATTTCAAAAATCATTAACTTGATTATCTGCTTTTATTTTTAAGCTAATTGATTAGTATCACTATAGAGTAAGCCAAAGAACAAAGAGATAACAAAAATAAATTAGAAGTTGGGAATTTTATTAAAAAAATTTCCCAAGTACAAAGAGATACATTAGATAAAGAAATTTCCTATCTAAATCTCTACAAACTATAACTTAATGTTTTGAGCCACCTTTTATCAACTCTTGTAGTGCTTCAATCCTCTCCTTCTTAGGTTTTAACCAGGAGTCGAATCAAAAACGAAGAAAAGAGCACAGACTCCTAGCCATTCCCCATTTACAATCCATGATTTCAAGCCACAATCCATCTGGACTTCAAAAGTGATGAAAGATGGAAAGTAAAAAGGGAAAAGGAGAAAATGGAGAGGGAAATATAAATTCAATGGCAAGTGGTATGTTTTGACTCTATAACTGATTACTTCTAACTAGGAGTAAACATAGTTAGGAGATTGGATATATCATGACCTACTTGAAGATAGTTGAGTGATTGACAAAGGATTCACCATCCCAAATTTAATAAGGAAAGTTATCTCGCATGATTCTATAATTGCTTTGTTCAGAGTAATATGCCAAGATGGATAAAGATCCATGGAGGGCATTTTGGAAACAATAGTTAAATTAATAGAACATACATGATTAGATTTATATGAGTTGACAGAAATCCATACTCAGAATCTAATTGAGATAAGAGTGGTGAAAGGAGTAATTGCACGGTAACTGTTTCTATGGAAGGGTATAGTCAAACCACTTGACTTTCCTGACATTTGGGTAGTCATGATACCTAGCTAGAGGCCAATCACGACTTGTATAATGATGTATCAAGAATATCAATAGGGATTGATAAAATGATTTAAAGGAGTTTAAATCATGTGAGTCTTGAATAGAACTCACAATTACACATTATACTGCCAACATGGACAGGAACCCAATAGGTCACACACATATAGAGAAAAATGATAAAATGGTAAAATGACGAGGATAATAATATTTGATATCATTTAGGGATAGAGAATTGAATAAGATGATAATTAATTAAAGAGTTTAATTAATTATGATCAAGTAAAATTGTTCGCGAAACTTTTGAGAAATGTTCTGTAAAATTGGACCTAATTAAAATAATGTATTTCATAATTAATTATTATTGGACTATAAGTGTTATAAGGCTGATATAATAATTAATGGATCTATTGGAGGAATTATAAAGGGGCCAGAGGAATGAAGTTGGCGTAGAAGCCCTCCAAAAGAGGGCCACACGCCAACTCCCTAGTAGAAGTCCTTAGAGGCCTATTTCTTGGACCAAGTTAAATTAAATATGTTACATAAGTGTTGTGGAGCCTATATATTTAATTTGGTTGGATTTGAAATTCATTTGGGTAATTAAATCCAAGTGTTTGTAAAAATGGCCTAGTTTGTAGGTTTTGTGCATAGTCTTTTATAAAAAGGCTTAAATTGAATTTAATTGAGCCCAAATAATTATAAATAATTTTAGAATCAATTAATAATTCTCCAGCAATTTTAAAAAGCCCAATCTCATTATGAAGTTGGATTTTTAACCTAACTATAAAAATCCAAATAATGAGGAATTAGGGTTAAGTGAGAAAACACTTAAGAAAGGATTTCTTCTTTTTCTCTCTACCTTGCTAGCTCAAGGGATTTTCGACCAGCCCCTTGTCCCTTACCAATTGTTGGTTCATTCTATCATTCTCTAGTGTGAATTACTCATTAGAGGTGTTCTATTTTGGATACTGTGGTTTGCGACAACCCGGTGCAAAGGAAAAACAACTGTACAACAAAAATCAAAGGTGATTTTTCTTATTCTCACTAATATGAATATTGTAAATTCATGGCAAAATCAATAATATTGGTTAAAAATTTTAAATTTCGCTTATGTATGAGATGCATGTAATCGATAAATCCCAACAGTTCCAATCTCGAAAGAAGGCATGACATCCACTACAGAAGTTTCCTCTTAAGCAACTTACTTAGAAGAAAATCGCTTGGAGGGGTGCCTCCCTATTAGCTTGAGTTAGAGAGGGAACCTCTTCTGCCTCCTTAAAAGTCTCATTCCTGAGGGTCGACCTCCTTACCCTGGAAGGACGAGTAGTCTGATCTTCCCTTTTATGGGATCTTCTCTTCTGTAACTCTTGAGCCTTCCTAACCTATTTAGCTATCTGTTTTCTCATTTCAAAATCCGTGAAAGCTAAAAAGGGGAAGAAAAGAGCAATAAGAGTTCACGAAGTTCAAAAAGATCAATTCTAAAAGGTAAAGACATTCATATGCTCTGTAAAGTCCTTCATGTGAAGAAAATAGCAATAAGAGTTCACAAAGTTTGAAAAGATAAATTATGAGAGGCAAAGACATTCATGCATCCAAAATGACATTAAGTCCTAAAGACTTACACTCATCAAGAGAAGATAACAAGGTCTCTGAACTAGTCGAATCATTTTCATAATCTTTTATATATTTCATTAATTTTTATATATCCGAATCAAATAAAACTAGTTGAAAGCTAGATCTTTCAGTAGAATAGGCCTGGACAATAGGTGCAGGCTAACACCAAAACCCTCTTTTTGCCTAATAAAAAATAACTTCTCTCTAAAACCTTTTACAATTGAGGGTAAGGTAAAAAGCTTCCTTTTATTCCTGGAAGTAAACTAATACTTTGTTCCAATCTCTCAACCGTATAAATAAAAGAAGTAGGTGAAAATTTCAAAAGATGGAGCGACTTTAGGTGATCTACACAAAACCTTAAAATAGGTTCTTGTTCTCCATCCGTTTGGATTCAGTTGGTTAGGTGAATCCCTAATTTTCTCCCAGGAAGTAGACCCTAAGATGTTCAAAAAATGACTTGGCAAAGATAAAGATGAAGACAAAGATGAAGATAAAGATGATGATGAATCTGAGTTTGAAATGCAAATAAAATTGCAAGACATTTAAGTAAACAAAACTTGCTTGGCAGGAATTTGCAGAAAGTGTGGAGGAAGTTGCTATGGTGTAAATCTTATTACCTTAGTCTCTAAGACTAAATATAGAGTAAGGTGTCGAATACTGGGAAATTTTAGAGTGATTTTATATTAATTGAGTAGGTACTAAGATGGATAGGAAAATGTAATATAATAGAGTTGATTGTACTAATTTTCCTACGATTACTCAAAATTACAGAAAACTAAACTTAATTCTAAATGAAAAAATACAATTCAAATAATGTTATTAGAATTACAAGAGTGAATTGGTCAAGTAATATGTTAATCAACTTAACACAAATGTATGCAAAATAATTAGAGAATGTAGCCTACTAGCCATAGGAACAATTCTTATTGTTAATTATAGGTATTCCTATTTAGAGTCCACAAGCACTCTCATATCATTATAGAGATAAATGAGAATCATAAAGACCTATGCCAACTCTTTAACCCCTCAAAGTGAAACCCTTATCTCCAAGTGAAACCCTTATCTCCAAGTGATTCCTAACCCTTAAGTAAATTCAATTGCATTTCCACTAAAGCGCCCCAATTTTCATTATGAACAAATTGTTTAACATGTTACATATGGTGATCATGTAAAAATCGTGAGCTGAGGTAGTCTAGATTAAGATTACCCAATGATGAAGAGATAACACATTTTTTATGAAGAGCATGAATTTTGAAGCACAGATCTTAATTCTTAGACCTTAAAAATAAATATCTGTGGGTTTTTAACTTGTTTTTCCAAAAGATTCAAAAATATTTTAGAAAAACCCTAATTTTAGTCATGTGCTAGTCATAGACAAACATTTGTCATAGAGGGATGACCATTTGTAGCTATTATTCCTTAGTCCAGATCAAATTAGGGGCAATTTTGTAAATTTTAGGGAATCGTGTAAGGGACGGCTGTCTGTCACTGACAGACGCCCATTTGTGGGGTATTTCCAGATTTTTTCATGTTTTCTAGTTTTGAAAAGATTGGATAGGGATTATATTTGAAAGATCTGATCAGCCTGGATTTTAGGGAATTTAACCTTCCTATCTTAAGAAAGAAGAGTTGGGGTCTATTTCCAACTCTTCCCTAAGTATAAAAGGAAAAGATTAGGGTTTTTATAGGGGGCTCTCACTTTTTGACACTAAGAAAAAAAAAAGAGAAAGAAAAAACTTTTGAGGAAGAGAAATTAATTCTCTGTTCTTGGAGGTTGTTATTAAAACACTCTTAAAAAACTAAAACATTTTTTGGTTGAACGTGGAGATCGATTTCGGAGTGTGCTTTCTAGAGTTACAAAGTCAAGAAATCGTAAGGGTAATATTCTAGGCTCTAAAGTTCTTTCTTGCTATAGGAATCATGTCACAATCATATTATTTATTATTTCTTTAATGTGTTCCTATGCCATAATGGTTACTTAATATGTTCTCCTCACTTTTTTATCCTTTTATAATGCCATAATGATCTAAAACATGATTTTATATGTAGAATGACATGTTTTAGGTGTTTATCTCCCATTAATGCATGTTTAGTTTTTTGACTCAAATTTTGTTTTTAAGTGTTATTTACAATTTTGATTTTGTTTTAGATATTATAGCTTAAAATTGCCTACTTAGGGTTCAGAGGTGTGTTCCTCTGTTTTAAATTAAAACTTGCTTTCTCTGTCTATCTTTCGAGTAACAAATGGGAAGAAGGCACAACAAACAACTGTCTGTTAATGCGATAGATAGGACATTACGGTACCTCCTTATCTCGTCCCTCTCTCTTATTTAGGGTGTTCATCGGTCTTTAGGGGCATATGTGGCTTGATTTTCTTGTATTTTTAGTGTGTTTTAGTGCCTTTACGCTAATTTAGGCTATTTTTTGTGTTTAATTTCTTTTAAGTTCATCTCTATCTTTGTAAGCATAATTTTTTTATTCTGTATTAATTTTTTATTTTAGTTCATTTATTTATGTGATTATTTTAAGCTAATTCAATGTTTATCTTCCTATTAGTGTACTAATTAATTTGATTTTTGTGTGTTTTGATGTGAGCCAATTATTTTGTTCATTTTTGGAGTTTTTTAGGGAAGATGAGTCTGCCTTGGAAGCTATGAGCCATTTGGTTTCTTTTTTACCCATCTTTTTATTTTGTATTTAGGTTTTTTTGTGTTATTTTATTTATACTACTTCATTTATGCTTTTGTTTATTTATACTTATGTTCTAATTTTCTTATTTTATTTTTGGATGTATTTGTTTTTTTGGGTTTGTAATAATTTAGTAAAAAAGAATTTTTTGGCACGCAAATCATAAAAAAAATGTGTGAATATTTTTTATGTATTAAATTGCATTTTTAATGAAATGGACCAATGTCCAATTTTTTAGTCCAAAATAATATGATAAAAAGGAGAGTCTATTTTCTTCAAAATTGGGATCACTCATCCTGCGTTGTATTGAAAAATCGTAAAGACTCTCCCTCCCTTTTATAAATATTTGTGTGGAAACCAATGTTCCCAATTTAATTAATTTTCCTTTTTATGTATGACATTTATTCTATCTTTTGGAACAATTTTCTTATGTAATAATTTAAGTAGGATTATTTACTTTACTTATTTAATCGTTTTCATAGATGCTTGACATGTTTATTTGCTTTCTTTGTAATGTATAAGGTGAGAAAAGAGATAGTGGACTAATAATAAAAACTTATTTATAAGAAACACCTAACCAAGATGTTAAGTAAGAGTGATGTCCCAAATACCGTTCTTTATTTGGACATCAAAAAGGTTGAGAATCATTTTCCAACATCATGTTGGGTGATGAGTCCGTGATATCTACCTCTTTGAGCCCATTTTAGACACCTTCGTATGTTGACCATCAATAATAAATTGGGCTTAAAACCTTCTTTATTATAAAATGGCCAATTTAAGAGTTTTATTAAGCATTAATCTAGTTATGGACCCTTAAAGCAGGCCTCAAAAAACCAACCCAAACATTCGAGTGGGCTCCAGTGCTCGTCACAAATCAAGCATATGTAACACATTTAAATATTCAATTAAATTAAAATCATTCATGCATTAATAAATATATAGTTATATAAGATCAATTAATACTTGCAATCCTAATTAACAATATAAGATCAATTCATACTTGTAATCCTAATTAACAAAAACATAGCCTAAATACATTGTGTTTAAAGCAAGCAAATACAAGGAAGAGTTATAAACATCAAACACAATAATTAAAAAGAAAAGAGTAAAAATTGGTTGATGACTCCTCATTGCTCTTTAGAAAAGTACTTAATGTTTGAATGACCTCTTAAAATATTTCTTCTTCCTTGGATTATGTTTTTTCTTCATAATCCTTTTGAATTGTATAGTTAGTTTCTTGGTAGTTTTCTCATGCCCAAAATAAGGTCAACTGCATGTATTTGTAGGCCTCTAAGAGCCCTAATTGGTGCCTTTTGTCAAAGGGTATAAATGTAAAAAGATACCATGAAAGGTTGTGTTGGTTGGGTGTGGTGATAACTCATCATTGAGTCAGTATAAAGAGCCTCTGTTATGAGTCAGCCTGGTGGGAACGAGTTGACATAGCCAAAAACCTTCCCTTTTGTTCTTTAAACTTCAATCCTTTAAGTCAAAAGTTCCAATTGCACTCCAAAACACCAAATTGAACAAAAAGAGCCTACAAATACAAAAGAAATAAAAAGTGAACTAAAATATAACAAAATTAAACAAACATATGCATAAAAGTTGAGAAAGTGTAACATAACTAGCATAAATAACTATATTGTATTGCATGGTATCAAATTCCCTCACATTTAAACCTTGCTTGCCCTCAAGTAAGAATTCTAAAGTCTAGGTAAAAGAACTTAACAAAATACTTATCTTCTCCAAAATAAATGTAGCCTTCCCTAAGGATCATCTTAAATGTGAAAGAGTACTTGAGAAAAAGGTAGTCAACAATTAACTTCCAATGCTCAACAATGATAGAGGAGACAAGTTGTATAACATATATAATAAATTCAACATACTATCTCAAGATATTAAAATCAAAATCAATAACATAAAGTCAAGACATAAAAATGCTCTTTTGCCTAACTTTTTCTCTTTGGTATGCGTGATTTCCTTTAGATCAACATTTTGTGTCAAGTGTAATGGACAGATGTGTTAAAGATTTGTATTTGTCTACTTGGTGCCTTAGATCTTTTAGTTTTAGAGAAAAAATCTTATGTTATGTTATGTTTTATGCCATGTTTAGGCCATGTCTTTTTTCATTTTGGTAGTTTTCCTTATAACATTTTATTCTTGTTATGTTTCTATTCAATGTAGTTTTGTTGGCATCTTGGCATGTTGTTAGTTATTCTATTTAAGAATGATTAGTGTAATGTTTGTTGTAAAAGGCATCAAAGTTTTTTTCTTATGATAGGCATTGTGGTTCTCATAGTCTATTTTACGCTTGCATGTTTGTTGCTCAAAGCACATTTAGCCATTTTTAATGCATTTAGCAAATTTCCATTTCATGTGCTATATTTTTGCACTTTATACGTTAAATTCCTTCTCTTACTTTATGTATTTTGGCTTGATATGGAAAAACTTTATTTGAGAATGGTTTGCTTTTGCAGTGGCACTTAAGAGAACCAGGATAGAGGTGGGATCATCATCCTCAGCCCCTTAAAACATTGGAAAATTAAAGGTTTTATCCTGGGTTCTAATCGAGTTTAAGCTAAATTGGCCAACTTTTTCAAAGGCAGAGTATTTGGCAATGCCTTATATCGGTATGACTTTGATGCAAGAGATCGGTATGAAAAGTGAGGTTGAGCGCCTAATTAAGGCAGTTGGCTAGAAGGAATTTGTGAGTAGAAAAGAAGAGGTTTATCCTAATCTTGTGAGGGACTTTTTAACAATAGTCCGAGTGTGCATAGGGAAGGATAATTACAAAGATTAAGGAAATATGAGTTCTTAGCTCAATGGGTACTTACACCAACTGAGTTTCAATGAGTTGTCTGTTGCTTTAGATTTTAATCCCCACGCTGCAACGAGCATAGAGAATGTGAGTTTGCAAGAAATGTGGAATGATATCAGCGATGACATAGAGCCTACCGTGTACGATGCCAGCAATACTAAAGCTCACCACCTGAAAGACCATATATTGAGAGTTCTGTATAGATATCTAGGTATAACGATGTTTTCTCGCCTTGGGGGACTAGGAAATGTGAATGTAGGTGAGGTCTAAATTCTATATGCCATAAAGAATGCTATATCGCTTAATGGTGCAATGTTTCTTGTTGATAAATTTAATAAGCTGAGAACTTATAAAAGGGACTCAAAGATTGCATTTGAAGGGCTTGTGATGATGTTGGCTAGGCAAGTCTACTACTCTAGTTTGGGAAAATCTGTTGGGAGCCCTATTGTCATCGATAAGAAGATGCTAAAGAGGATACACGTGCCTATCAATGACCCAAGATTTTTGAGGCAGGGCAACATAGTGGTATCCGACAGAGCAGCATATAAGGAGGCCATGCATAAGGAAGCCATAAAGCTTCAGCGAGCAAAGGCAGCTGCCATCACTCTTTCCTCTGAGTAGTACACTACTATCACAACCCACCTAGATACCATGACTGCACGGATGGATGAGATTGTCACTGTCTTATGGACATTGCAGTCATGCTTTGACACCCAATTTCCTCCTCCACCGGCATAGGAGTGATTGTTTTCAAGGATATTCCTCAACCCCCAAATTTTGTGAATTTTGTGTTTGTATTTTGCTGAGGGTAGCAAAAATCTTAAGTGTGGCATAAGGATATTTTGTGGAGATGTTTGGTTATGAACTTATTTTGGATTGTGGGATATTTTACTTGTTTAACTTTAACACCACAGTAGTTTTAATTTTCTTTTATGTCATGCTTTTGTTAATAGTTAGTTTAGTTTATTTGAACTTTCTTAATGTTTAGTTATATTGTTTTATGCTTTTAAGTTTATGTTTATCTATTTACTTTTTTTAGTTTTAATTTATAAATCTTTAGTTTTTTTGTTTTATGCTTTTATTTTTTAGCTTTTGGTTGTTTTTGGTTATTTCACATCTTTTATTTGTTTATAGTTTTAAATTTTTGTCTTGGTTTATTATTTCATTTTTTTAGGTTGTCTTCGGTTGTTATAAAAAAATTATACATTTTTGTTTAGCTTGTCCTTAGGTGATTCTATTGTGAACAATTCAAACTTAGTTTGAGAAAAACTTGTTTAGGACAGTTGAATGATCGAAAAGTAGCTAGTTGTTGATTATTTGCCTTCTTTGTTCAGGTTCAATTAGATCAATACCAGTAGGTCTCTAAAAATATTATTCACTTTAGGCCTGTTTTTAAAAAAAGCAGAAAAACTAGTGCATGAAGGTGATCGAATGGGAATTCTAGAACACTATAACATTCCTCATCACCCTTCAAAGCATTCAAAGCAATTCAAAATTGAAGCTTGAAATGACTTAGGCATGATTTTATTGTAAGCCTTTAAAAGACTTTTGACCTACCTATACTAATTTGTGTTCCATGTATAACCTTTTGAGCCTATGAAGGTATGCTAAATGCGTACCAAATTTTTAATTTTTGATACACTCATGTAATTGTCCTAGCCTTAAAACCTTTTGTTGCCCTTTTGAATTGGCCATTCTTAGAGTGAGTAAGAGAAAATTTTGGGACTAAAAGAGAGTCAAGTAAGATGAGGGTCAAATGTTAAGGAGGATTTTAGTATTTGATTATTTTGTAAATGTCTAGGATTATTTTAAAAATGTAATGGCATCTAGTGACAATGTTAGTAAGCCCCCTTAAAAAAATCCAAAGAGAAGAGAAGAAAAAGAAGAACAGAATGAAATAAAAGTCTGATTTATAGCTTACAATAAGTGTGGGGTAACTTGTTGAATTTAGAGAAAGAACTTTAGTGCTTATAGTAATTGAGCAATGGCACTGTCAAGTGAACATTTTAGTGTAATGCTTCTCTTAGAAATCTCATTTTGGAGCAATCATATTCTACATTCTGGGCAGTATAGCATTTAACAACATTTTTAAATCTAGAAAAGGGTAGAATTTAAGTTGAAAAAAATTTTTAGAGTGTTATTAGGGTGAGTGGAGTTATTGAATGGCTGTTATATTTTGCATATCTTACACTTTTCTTTGTGAGCCATACCTTATCCATGTTCTAACCTACCTAAGACCTAATGATCTTGCTTTGTTTAGAATTATTTAAGGGAATGACTTGTAACACCCTACTCTCATTCGTATATCCGTACATTATATATAGATACTAGACAGATACACGCATATATCTATTAATCCAACTCATTTACTAAAACAATAATAGCTCTAATTATTAAATATCAGGCATTAAATATAAAATTGTTCTACCTTAGTTTATTCAATCCCACTATCTTTATGTACATGCCGATCAAAATTTCTTCTTCATATCCCGAAATGTTCTATTCCTGTGCGCAGTCAATAACCGCACGCTAAGCAACTATGTGCTTAGTGGTAGATACAACTACTCAAAATTTCATTCAGTTAAATTTTTATTTTAAATTTTTATTATCTTTCTTACATTAAGCAAGTCTATTCATTTGACTAACTTTATGCCTATAATTCTCATTATTATTTATTGCTCCTTATCTACCTCTTTGTTTAGATTGACCTTTTTTTGTTACTTTATTTAGAATTTCTATTTTGGTTCACTATAATTTATTGAGTAAATTTTAACTAGTCCGAGTTCATTAGTTGTAACATTCCATTTCTATTTTCTTTCTAATCTCCTTTTCTCATTTGCTAACTCATACATCATCATACCTCATTTTTCTGTTAGTTTCTCTTTTCCTCTTATATTCTCAGTTAGGTATTTATTTTTATTCGACTTACAATATAAATTTTTCTGTCTAGCTAAATCAATATTTCATTAATTATTTACTCAAAACTGCTAATTTTATCCTTCATTTTTCTTTGAATATTTCTCACCATGAACCTATTGTTTTCTTTTAATTTGTTCCTTAATTTCGTTCTTTGGTCCATTTCATAATTTCATATTTTATTTATTTATTTATTTTTGTTCTTCCTTTGACATATTATGATTTCATCCATTATTTTTACAAATTCATTCAAATTCTCTCTTTACTTTTTTTCTTGTCTAAGCTTAATTCTTTCTTTTGATATTAGTTACAGTTTAATAATCAGGTCCTTGATTCTATTTATTTTCGTTTTAAGTCATTTGACCTTTTTTACCTTTCTTTATCTTTATTGTATATATATTTTTCTTGTTTGATTACATTTCTTTCCTCATTAAATAAAAAATCACAAATCAAATTCTTGTAATCTCCTTTTATTTCATAAATCCATGATTTATTCTTAATATATTCATAATTTACTTTAGATCTTTTTATCATTTATTCTTTCTAATTAATTTCTCAATTTTTCCAAAATTGACTTTTCCTTATCTTGACCAATTTTGATCACAACTTTAACTAGTTTAACTTCCTTTAGCCTTTAATTTAAATTAAGTGCATAAATTGCAATTTAGATCCTAAAATTTCTCTCATGATGACGAACTACATTTTGATCTTTACTATTGACGATTTTATTCTTCTTAACTTGTCTATTCAATTTGATTTCTTTAATTGCTATATTAATATTCAAATGTACTATTTTCTCTAATTAACTTACATTTTGACTCATTCGGCTTTATTTGGCTTTTATTGAATTTTCAATGTACAAATTACATTTTGATTCTTTGAATTTCCCAAAAATGGTAAACTTACAATTTAGTCCCTAAATTTTTAACTAATTACATTTTTGCCCTTTTATCTTATTTAGCCGATTTAAGTTTCTTATTACTCTTTTTGGTCCAACTAGCCAATTTACCCTTATTTTATCACGTAATTACAGTTTTGCTCTTACTTATCTCATTGATCTTATTTTCCACATTATTTATTATTTATTTACATTTATGGCATCCAAATTATCCTAACTATTCTTTTATCTTAGTTTCATACAAGATTACCATTTGGCCCCTAGTAAAATTCATTAGAATTGCAACGAGTTGGATAAATGGGATATAATCAGGGGATTGAGTTCTCGGAACCATCCAATCCTCTTTTAACAATTTTCTCAGTCAATAAACACAATTTTTCTATTAAACATATGCATCTCTATACACACATACACACATATATACATATATATACATATGCAGTTGTGGATTTAGCTCTCGGAGCCATCCAATCCATAACTAAATTTAATTACATACACATATATATATATAAATCAATTATAGATTCAACTCTCGGAGCTATCCAATCAAAACTCAATTTAATTACACACACACACACACATATATGCAATTGTGGATTCAGTTCTCGGAGCCATCCAATCCACAAACTCAATTTAATTACATACACTGAAAGAGCTCTCACAGCCATCCAATTCGGCATTACATATCAAGGCGCTGCATTACAAGTCCCCTAATTGGCATGCCAACCTTATCCGATTACCCCAATTCCTATCTAATTTTACTAAAGGCAAATATAATATCATCATTAAAGACATTAAATAGTATCATCTACATGTATTAGCATTATATATATATATATATACACACACACACACACACATGGTATTTGTCATTTTCCTTATCTTTAATAACTTTATTTCATCATTATTTCTTCTTTGTTCCATCAACAACATCATTTACTATTGTAGGCACTGTAGTGCTATACTCTACTACTTTTCAACTCAATTTATAAACTATTCATCTTACATTAATTCACAACATTAATTTATATCAATTTATTTCACCCTTTTGTTCACTTATATGTAGTTGCACAATGTTACATTACTGTATATATATATACATGTATCTATAGTGCACCTTATGTTAATAAGTTTATTTAACTTGAATTATTCTAATTATACTTCTCTAAATTAATATAACATATTTTATACGTAAAGTACTATTTAATATTAGTTCCTCAATTCATATACCATTATATATATAATTCGGCCTACTATCATGAGCGCGACACTTATCGCGAGCGCAATGAATGGGGTTCCACTAGCAAAAACTCCGAAAGTTTTCGAACCGCGACCACCATTTCCAGAACGTTTGAAGCAGGAAAACCAAGATAAGCAATTTCAATCTTTTCTTGATAAATTAAAGCATGTGCATATAAATTTAAACTTTGTTGAGGCTATAACACAAATTCCTAATTATGCAAAGTTTTTAAAAGATTTAATTGCTAAGAAAAGAAGTTGGGAAGATGTTTCTACCATTGATTTGACCGAGACATGCAGTTCTATTATCATAAATAACTTGCCTACTAAGCTAAAAGATAATGGTAGTTTTACAATACCATACATTTTGGGGGATATTGAGTTTCCCAAGTGTTTATATGACTTGGGAGCAAGCATAAACCTTATGCCATTATCTATTTTCAAAAAGTTAGGATTAGATTATGTTAAACCTACTTCAATGGTTTTACAATTAGCTGATAAGTTTATTCTGCCTGCTGATTTTGTTATCTTAGACTTTACATATGATGTGCAATGCCCATTGAAATTAGGGAGACCTTTCATGAGAACTGGACGGGCATTGGTTGATGTCTATAAGGGGACTTTAATTTTAAGAATAGGGGATGATAGTGTCGAGTATCGCATGGATAGGGCATTAAGATACCCGATGGATGAAAATATATACATGAAAATAGATGTCATTGATGCTTGTGTTGCAGTAGTTTTTATTGAAGCAGATCATGATGAAGTGATTATGAAGGATGAAGTTAGTAGAGAGGAAGAGCAAGATAGTGCAATGCCAAAGAGCTTATATCGAAATGATGCACCTTTACCACCTTCGATAGTAAGTCCTCCTACGGTAGAGTTAAAAGAGCTACCCAGTCATTTGAGGTATGCATTTCTTGGTTTAAATCATACTTTACCTATCATTGTGTCTAGTAAACTTACTAGTAATCAGGAAGCTTTGCTAGTAGAGGTGGTTAGAAAGAGAATAAAGAGTATAAGCTGGCAAATTTTAGATTTAAAAGGAATTAGTACATACATAGGATTAATATGATAGATGATTGTCAACCTAAGGCGGATAGGCAAAGGAGACTTAGCCCGAATATGAAGAAGGTAGTTAAGAAAAAAGTCATTAAGTTGCTAGATGCAAGGATTATTTATCCAATTTCGAATAGTGCTTGGTTGAGCCTAATACATTGTGTACCTAAGAAAGGAGATATGACGATAGTGAGAAATGAGAGTGGAGAATTGATTCCTACTAGAACCACCACGGGGTGGAGGGTTGGTATTGACTATAGGAAGTTAAATTCAGCTACTAGGAAAGATCATTTTCCTTTACCCTTCATTGATCAAATGTTGGAAAGGGTAGCTGGGCACTTTCATTATTGTTTCATGGATGGGTACTCCAGGTATTTTCAAATTTTTATATACCCTAGTGACCAGTTGAAGACTACTTTTACTTGTTCATATGGAACTTTTGCCTATAGACGTATGCCTTTTGGGTTATGCAATGCACCTATAACTTTTCAAAGGTGCATGACCTTTATCTTTGGGGATATGATTAAGAACATCATGGAAGTTTTCATGGACGATTTTTCTGTCTATGGTGACTCATTTGAGTTGTGTTTAAAAAATTTAGATAGAGTGTTGGCTAGGTGTGAAGAAACTAACCTAGTGCTTAATTGGGAAAAGTGTCACTTCATGGTTGAAGAAAGTATAGTTTTTGGCCATAAGACTTCTAGTAGAGGCATTGAAGTGGATAGGGCAAAGATTGAGTTAATAGAGAAATTACCTCCGCCAACTACACTTAAGGGCATTAGATCATTCTTAGGTCATGCTGGTTTTTATAGACGATTCATTAAGGATTTTTCACTAATAGCTAAACCATTAACTAATTTGTTGGTTAAGGAAGTGCCTTTTGAATTTTCTAATACTTTTAATACTTTAAAAGAAGCCCTTATACGTGCACCTGTAATCACTTCTCCTAACTGGGAACTACCTTTTGAGATTATGTGCGATGCAAGTGACTTAGTAGTAGGTTGTGTGTTGGGTCAAAGAATTGGTAAGCATTTGCATGTGATTTATTATGCTAGTCATACATTATCACCACCTCAAGTGAATTACACCACCACTAAAAAAGAAATTTTGGTTATTGTTTATGCATGTGATAAGTTTAGGTTTTATTTGTTAAAATATAAGGTCATAATCTATATGGATCATGCTACTTTAAGATATTTGTTTGCTAAAAAAGATGCCAAACCTAGGTTGCTCATTGGGTTCTTCTATTACAAGAATTTGATTTAGAAATTAAATATAAGAAAGGCTCTCAAAATCAAGTAGCTAATCACTTATCTCGGTTAGAAATGCTAAAGGATCACTAGGGAATAGTACTGACATCAATGAATCTTTTTCGGATGAATATTTTATGTTAATAACTTATAAGCATGTGCCATGGTTTGCAAATTTTGCTAACTTTCTTGCTATAGGAATTATGCCTTATGGATTGACATGGCAACAAAAAAAGAAGTTTTTTAGTGATGTTAAAAACTATCTGTGGGAGGAGCCTTATTTGTTTAGAATAAGTGGGGATGGTGTCATAAACGGTGTGTGAGTGAGGAAGAGACTATGAATATTTTAACTCATTGTCATTCATCATTGTATTTGGGGCATAATGGTGGTGCAAAAACCACTTCTAGAGTGCTTAAGTGTGGATTTTATTGGCCTACCCTATTTCAGGATGCTACGACATTTGTAGCTAAGTGTGATAAGTGTCAAAGGGCAGGTAATATAGGGAAGACAGATGAAATGCCTTTGAATAATATTTTGGAAGTTGAAATTTTTGATGTATGGGGAATAGACTTTATGAGTCCACTTCCTATATCTTTTGGAAAATCTTCTATATTGGTTGGGGTAGATTATGTCTCAAAGTGGGTTGAAGCTGAAGCTTTACCAACCAATGATTCAAAGGTGGTGATTAAATTCTTAAAGAAACTCTTTTCACAGTTTGGAGTGCCACGGGTTATCATAAGTGATGGAGGTATGCATTTTATTAATCGATCTTTTGCATCTTTATTGCATAAATATGGTGTCCATCATAGAGTAGCTACTCCATATCACCCACAAACCAATGGTCAAGTAGAGGTGTCCAATAGAGAACTTAAATGGATATTAGAAAAAATTGTTTCTAACTCTAAGAAGGATTGGGCGCATAAACTAGATAATGCATTATAGGCATATAGGACTGCTTTCAAAGAAATTATTGGAATGACGCCATATAGGTTAGTGCATGGGAAAGCATGCCATCTTTCTATTGAGTTATAACATAAGGCATATTAGGCAATCAAGACTTTGAATTATGATATAAAAGATGCTGGCTTAAAAAGATGTTTCCAATTAAATGAACTTGATGAATTGCGTCTTCTTGCCTATGAAAATGCACGTTTATATAAGGAAAGGTCTAAGAAATGGCATGATGCTCACATTAAGTATAAGACCTTTAAGATTGGAGATAAGGTTCTACTTTTCAACTCTCAATTAAAATTATTCCCTAGAAAATTAAGATCTAGGTGGAGTGGACCTTTTGAAGTAACTCAAGTTTTTTATCATAAATATTAAGAACTTAAAAATAGTAAAGGAGACTTGTTTAAAGCTAACGGGCACCGATGTAAGATATATTTTGATGGAGCATTACAGGGCAAAGAGGTATCTTTTATCTCTTTGAAATTGGCTTAGTGGTTATTCATATTTTTACTTTCTATTATTTTTATGTGTATGTTTTTATTTTTCTTTGTTCATTTATTAATTTATTTAGAATACTTACATAGTTTTTTATTTTTATTTTACAGGTTATTTTGTATGATTTATTTGTATTTTCTATAATTTACTATTTCCATTTAAAAAAAATTACATGAAGTATCTTCCTTATCGTGAGTGCGACATGGTCACGAGCGCGACTTTGGATGTGAGGGTTGGATTACTGGGCATTGTCGTGAGTGCGACATCATCATCCTCGCGACTGGGGCATGGCGAGAATAATAATTTGGTGATTGTTGTGAGCGTGCCAGCCTCACAAGCTTGGCAAGTTGGGACATCGTGCTCTGTCGTGATCGTAACATATGTCACGAGGTCGCGATGAGGCTCGGCTTTTGAAAACTTGGCTATTTCACCTGCCTTTTCCTCTCCCCTATAAATACCTAAAACCCTAACATCAACCTTTTTCATCTTTCCATTTCAGCTGCTCTTAAAAAATTTAGAGTTTTTCCTCTCAAGTTTTTCTTTTTCTTCTCTTCTTTGGGTTTTTGTTTGGTTTTATGGGAGTGATTTATTTGGGCTGGCTGTTGTTTTTCTTTCTTCTTTGCTTGATTTTGCTATTTGAGTTTGATTCTTATGAGAAGTTCATCATGGTTCATACTAAAATGATAAGACACAAGGACAAGCAACCCGTAGAAGGGCTAAGTTCACCACTGGCAGCTGCTGAATACCTCCAGGACCGGTTTGAGTGTCCTTTCCTTATTTTCACTGAGGAATAAGGTAAAAAATTTCAATTTTTCAATAAAAAAACTTACGTGGGTATGCTACACTTAGATTTTTCTTTGCTTAATGATCTAGGGCTTACTGCACAATTTGATAAGTACATAAAATACATGAAGTGGGGAAAGTTTGCTAAGATGACCTTGCCTATTAGGAAGGATTGGGCAGTTGAATTTTTTTGTCACTTTGGCTTATGTTGATAATAAAAACTCAGTTCAAATTTAGACATAAAGGCTGTGAATTTATTTTTGGGTTTGATGAAATGCATGAATGGTTTGGTTTTCCTTTGAATGGAAAATGCTTTAATGCTAATGTGTTTGATCACAAACTTATTTGGAATAAAATAACCAGTTTAGATGTATTTAACAACAAAAATGCACCAAATTGTCTTATCAAGGATGATGCTCTATTATTATTTCATAAATATATATTTCATGCATTATTTGGTAGAGTTGAAAACACCAAAGTTCAAACTAAAAATTTATTTGTACTTGATTCGATGCTGTCATGTAAAACACCTTATTCCATTGATTTTATTTTTGATGGTTTATATCATGCATCAACTGCTAGGACAATAACGGTAGGCACGTGTCACATGGTTATCGAAATTATTCTAGGGTGTTTAGGCGAGTTGGAAAATCTTACTTTGGATGAACATGAGTTAGTTGCTTTAATAGATGTCAAATACTTGCACAATTCTCATATATTGGATAGAGGCATTTGGCCTCCACAGTTTATTTCATGTTTTGTGCAGGATACTAAACCTAGTTGTGAAAAGGGCAAGGGTAAAGCTCCTGAATCTTCTACTGCTACAGCATCTGGTGATTCAGATGGTGATGATGATAAAGATGTAGCTGAAAATGCTAGTGATTTAGGGGCTGGATAAGGGGATAGTGTTGGCCAAGGTGATATTGCTGGAATGCAGTAGGTTCTGTCATGTTTAGATGGAATTGAAGCTGCGAACCAAAGTATTACGGCACGTATGGATTCACTAGAGGCTACTGTGTAACAAATGCATAAGAGCAACAAGAGTTTAAGCCGTAAATTGTTATCTTTCTTTCACCAGCAAAAAATTCAATTCACTCCTTCACCACCGGGGCCCCTAAGTGGACCAGCTGAGTAACATTCCTTTCTCTCCTATTTTTAATTTTTATTATGTTTTTGTGATTATTTGTGTCATGTGCTTATTTTTGTTGTGTGTTTTTTTTTTTTTGAGATTTTTCTCACACAATAAGGACATTGTGTCCTTTAAGTGTGGGGAATAGGTATCTATGTTTTGCATATGTTAGGTTATAAAACCTTTTACATTGTGTTTTCATTTATGTGTTTTTATATGCATGTTAGATTTTTTTATAGGTTGTTGTAAAGTTGCATAATTTTGGAGCTTTGTAATTGATGAATGTTTGGTAATATATCATGAGGCAACTTTATTGGTACAATATTCTTGGTCTAGTTAGCACAATTTTTGAGAAATATCAGTGTTTATTTTACTTTGACATCTTTATGTGCCTAGTGAGGGTTATGATGTGGCAAAACACTTTAGTATAGGTTCTTTTTAAGTTGTCTATCTTTTCACATGTAAATATGATTATTTTGGTGAATCATTGCTTAGAGTAAGTTGACCTATAGCTAAGTGAGCTTTTGAAGCCTTTTACATTGATATCTTTCTTTGTATGAGAGCATTGATATGCCATATACTCTAAAACTTATTTTTGGTAAATTTTGAGATTACATTTAGAGTGAGTTGTTCATGAGAAATGATAAGGGCATTCGAAACATAGCCAATTTAGCTTGCTTAAATAGACCAAACCCTTTTTGGCTTTAGGTAGCCAATTTTGAGCTTGAAGCCAATTTTTTGTTGTTTAACCACATAATTATCTTTAATCCAATTTTGAGCAACAAACTTTTCTTTTGGCATCCTTTATGTGTAAAGGATTAGGATTACTATGTCATTTGAGACAATTTCTATTAAGAAAGCATGGTAAATAGTTAGCTCCCTTTTCTTTTTATAAGTCCAATGATATAAATGTGAAACAATAGCTAGTTAAAAAAATTAAAAAGAAAGAAAAAAATGTGAATAAGTGATTCAAAGAAAAGAAAACTAGCACAATGTTTAGACACTAATAAGGGAGTTAGAATAGTAGGGTTAAAACTTCATGATCATGCTATGTTGTTATTTAAGTCTCTTATGATATGGTGATTACTTTTTCTCTATACATTATGAGCTACTTAACCAAATTTATCCTACCTTTACCTAAGCCAAGTTACAACCTTGAATAAGACCTTTTGATTTCATGCATTTGAATTATGCTAGTAGTGGAGATATTTATTAAATTACAAGCTTATGGCATGTTAAAGGAAAGAGTGAGACACTACCTCTAAATACTTGAGTGAAGAAATAATAAAGTGTTTGAGTGAAAGTTACTTTAGGCAATGATTTGTACGATATAGTCTATGTATATGTTAAGATATTAAATTTTTTGAGTGCTTATATTCTTGTGCTTTGAAATTTCTTAATTCTCCAAATGTGCATGGGTGTTGAGTTGAATAGGCAAGGATATTGGTTGAGAATTTGCAACTTGAGACTAAGATACATAGAGATAAAGTTGTAACATGATTTTCCAAGTGGTCATCAATTATGAATGCAAGCTCCATTATTATGTTAATGTTTTGTATGTGTTGTTTTATGTCATTTTCTTGGATTTTTAGTTTTGCTTGAGGACAAGCAAAAGTTTAAGTGTGGGAAATTGATATAAGCTTGAAAAGCTTATAAATATTATGTTTTCATGTGTAGTTTTGTTTAGTATTGAGTTTATTATTTTGAAATTTTATCTATATTTTATTGCTTTTATGTGTTTTGTGTGTTTTTGGATGTTTTACTTATTTTGTAAGAGAAAGAAAATGGTTTGGGGCTTAAAGGATAACAATTGGAGAAGAAGGTGAAGAATTAGGGCTATACGGCTTTTGTCGCGAGGGTGACAATGCATAGAGGTTGTGACAGCCAGCAGAGAAAGCCAAGCTAGCAGAAGAGAGAAAATAGCAAGCCAAGCTTGAGTGTACTTTGTCGCAAGCACGACAAGAGGCAGTTACGGAAGTTGAATGTGAAGAGTTACAATTTTTCATCAACACTTGCAATTTTTTGGAAGAATCACTTGAAGGGACATCTCTTTTAGAGACGTATATATATCATTTGAATAGAATTTTATAAGGATGATAGGATTTTGATTTTGGTAATCTTAAGAACAATAGTGATTTTTAGTACTTAGTTTATTTTTCATGTTTTGAAAAAGAAGGCAAGCAAGGAAGAAGATACATTAGTGAAGGGAAAAGGGTTGAGAGATTCCCTTCTTCTATTTCTTAAAATTATTTCTCCCTTGTAATCTTTAAATGGATGTTGTTTTGGCATTTGATTATATATAAAAATAATTTACTATTTCTATTTACATAATTGATCTTTATATGTAGGATTTGCTATTAAAACTTTATTAGTATCATTATAAGTTAAGGAAAACGACCTTAAATGGCAATTCCTTCTCTAAAAATCTTCATAATGGTTATAAATAAGAGAGTTAGCGAGAGCAACATCTTATTGATAGTTAATAGTAAATTCATTATCAAAACATCATTTGAGAGATCACATGTAATAGAGATAATTGCTATAGGTTGGTGAATAATCTTAAAATGTGCATTAGAATCAACTAGTTTATTAACGAGAGTTAAAGATTAGCATTTTAATTGTATGTTTTAGGCATTCTTATTCATGTCGAGAGAGTGGATGAGAAATATATTCCAATTTGGCTTACTAATAAGATTAAAACATATTAACTAAAATAATGGTATCAAATGCATATTGATGAGATTTCATTATATATTTTGTCTTCTTTGATCATTTTATCTAAGATTTAATTAGCTTACACAATAGAGCATATTAGAATTAATTTCCACTTATGAACATTGTAAACAAGATTAAAATTGAGTAGTAATAGTGAGTAATTTCAATCAACATTTCTCGTGGGATCGACATCTGAAGTACTATAACTGGTACATCGTATACTTGCGGTATTTAAGCTTCTAGAAAAAGCATATCATGACTCCATGACACTTGCCTTTTTGAGCCCATTAGTTGACGTTTTTATGGGTGGACCACCAACAATAAATTAGGCTTGACCCTTTTATATTGTAAAGTGGCCAATTTGTGTGTTAAAATGAGCCTCCTTTGGTCTCGAACCCTAAAAACGAACCTTTAAGAGCGAACTTAGAAATGAGCGATGGCTCCATTATGCGTCATAGTGGCAAATCCACTGAAGATCAAAGAGAACATATTCCTAAAAGCATCTTGTTTAAGTTCTTTATAATTTGGTTTTTTTTACTTAATCATGTCTCTTTTCTAAATTACATTCAAAGAGATCCATACACCCAAGTCTAACACCAAATGGTATATAAAATGGTGACCCTTCGATCGTTATGCTCGTGATGAGCTAGACCTATAGGCAGAGACCATGCTTGGGTAGGTCTAAAGTTTCATCACCCTTAACTTAAGCCCATGTAATGACAATAGCAACTTCCTCTAGGTTGTATAATCATAATAATCTTTTGTTTGCTATATGTACCTTTATGTATTAATCAAACTCAAATGTGTTAGGAGGGTACCAATCAAAGGCTGCTATGCCCCGACAAGCCCAACCCAATCTGTATGAGTTATTCAAAATACATAATGGTAAAAATTCATATGCCTACGCTTTCAATTAGAGATGTTATGATGTCGATGTTTTGCTATGCACTATATGCATCCATTGGGTACCTTATTAACCATGGACTAAGCTCACCTAGAAAAGAGACTGCACGATCTCCTATGTGGGAGTAATAAGGTTGGAAGGCTATTGCTTTGCTTGTGTGTGATTATGATTTATTCCTAACAAAATCATGTATTACATTCACACATTATGTATATACTATGCTTATGCATCATTCGCCATACATCACTCCTAACATCTGACTTTTACACCCATCATAAACTCATTTAGGTGGTCTAGAGGGTTAGATGGGTCCTGGTCTAAAGATTTATATCCAGTTTGCTAAGATAAGGTTTGAGTTTATATTTGAGTTCAGAAGTTAGTTTTGAGTTGGGTTCAAGTCATTTATCAGAAAAGCAGTCAAAAAATAAGTTTAGATATGGCAAATGATGGATTGAATAAAACCAAAATTAGAAATAAGACTAGGAGAGTGGCTGATGACACCACTGCAAGGTTTTCATTTTTGAGGGAAATGATGAATGTTACTCCTATTAGGCCTTCAAAGGTGAGGGATGACTTAGATCAAAGATTAGATAGACATTTATAGGAGTTCGAGGAAAAGATGTTAGTTTATGAATGGTGGCTTTTATAACACCCAATGTTAGAACTTAGCCTGTAGCACTTACCCGTAAGACAGCGGAGCCAACACATATTGGGAATGCTATCGCGGCTGATGCTACTGTGCTTTAAGACCGACCCAGGAGGAAAAAAGAGGCATGATCCTAAGGATGACTTCATAGAGGAGGAGGAAAAAGACTATGTCCCTCCTATAATGAACATGAAAATAAGAGGCCCTAGTGTTGAGGGCCCAGCTTTCAAAAAAATGGAAGAAAAGATCAAAACTATGGCTAGGTTATTTTTTGCTTGTAGGGGGTTGAACCCTGAAGATAGGGATTTGGATGGAGATGAGTTGTTGCCTCAAAGGTTCAAAATGCCTGATGTGGCAAGGTTTGATGGCACTTTAGATCCTTCAATACATGTTAAGCAATGCACACTGATTATGAAGGGGACCACTTTATCTAAGAAACAGAAGGTGGAGTACTTTTGCTTGAGTTTGATCAAGCCTATAATAGGCTGGTACTATGGGCTGGATAGGTAGACTTTGGAGGACTGGGACCTGTTGACAGAAGAGTTCCACAAGAAGTATGATTGCAGTACAAGGATGGAGGTCACCTTGAAAGACCTTGAGTTACTCCAACAGAAGCATAGTGAATCTTTCCCTAAGTACATCACCAAATGGAGGAATAGGGTGATGGAGATGAAAAGGAAACCTAACACAGCTGATCAAATTAGGCTATTTATCCGAAATGCGAGTCCATCCTTAAGAGATGGTTTGAAAATGAAGGGTCTAAAAGATTGGGAGTCCTTGAAAGATATAGCTATAGAGGCTGAAGGAGAGTATTTATCCAGAAGGGTGAACAGTGAGAATGTGAGACAAAATTTCAACAGAAATAAGGCTATTGGGAACAGTAGTAAGAAAAACAGAGCTGGAAAGACTGCAGAGGTGTTTGCTACTGAGGATAGTTAGTGATACTATTTTGACCTAGGTAAATCACTGTCATGGATTTTAAATAGGTTGCTTAAAGAAGGGAAGCTTTAGCCTCTGCAGTCGAGGCTTGCAAAGAGTCAGGGATTGCCCTATCATAAGAAGGAATAGTATTGTGCATACCATTAGCACACATGGCATCTAGTTGATTATTGCCACACTTTGAGGAATAAGATTCATGATTTGATAGATAACAAGTAGATTTTAGATCCTAAAAACAGGGATAAGAAGAAGAAAGGAGGTTACAATGTTATGCCCCCTCCAGTGCACATGATTGGGTCAAATTACCTAAGTGGTATGTGATAAAGGATCTGTACGAGAATGAGTACTTGGCCATTACTTGCTCTAACCCAAAAGTAACAAAGCTAATTGAAGAAAATTAGCCAGTTTTTATGATTGACTGTTGGGATACTCTTATAAAGAGTGAAGACAAAGGGGATTTAGTGCCCATTAATATCTTGAGTTCAGCTAGCGAATATGAGGAAGAAGTAGAGGAGGAGAAAAAAAGTCAAGGCAATCATAAGAAGCAAAAGAGTGGCCTTAGAGATCGAAAGACAGCTAGCTCCTATTGCGGTGCCAACAGAGAAAGAGATTGAGGATGATTAGATAATTAAGCAGCTGAAAAAGACACAAGCTCAAATAGTTATTTAGGATTTGTTGAGACAATCTCCTTTACATAGATAGAAATTGGTGGAGGCTTTTTATGAGGCTACTATTGCTACCACTATCTCGCCCTCTAAGTTGCTGGATTTGGTTAGGGAAAGAGCCAGGGAGAATGTGGTGAACTTTGATGCTGACTTGCCTACGGAAGGAAGGAATTATAATCATATCCTCTACATCAAGGCTCAAGTTAATGGTAAGCACACAACTTGTGTGATGATAGATGATGGGTCTTCCATTAAGATTTATCCCTTGGTGGCAATTTTAGCTTTCGAATTAAGTGAGAGCATGCTAAGTAAGTTTAATATGACTAATTCTACCTATGACAACACTAAAAGGCAAGCTGCTGGGATCTTTAAGGCTATAGTGAAGATAGGGCCCATTGAGATTGAAGCTGTAATGCCCCAAAATTTACATCTAACATGTTGGGCATGTTCTAGAGCATGAATAGTAATCCTAGGACAGTTCTTGGAATAATCAAAGTTGAATAAAATGGGGAAATTTAAAAGTGTATAAGGGTTAAACATGCTAAAGCCAAGAAAATTCGAGGATTGGTGACCTGGAAAAAAGTTTGAGTTAACATTGGATTATGAAAAAGTTATTAGACGGAGTACAATTTGAGATGAAATTGAGCTCAAATGGGTCCTCAAATCAGACAACAAAGTTTTTACTTGGTACTGTAAAAAGGTTAACTAAAAGTTTGTCCAAAAACTCACCAAAATTTCCAGATCTACCCTAAATTTTATGTAGGATCATTTTGCAGTAAAAAGGGAATTTTATGGTAACACCGAAAATTGGCTAATTGGACCGATTTGAGTGAATCAAATTGAAAATGAACTTCGATTGAGATGAAATTTTTTTATGGAGGCTTAAGTTATTATTTTAAGAATTATGGAATTAATTTTAAGTGAATTTTATCTTGGGAAGAGAGAGAAATAATATAGAGAGTATTAAATGGGCTTAAAATCAAATTTGGGCTTAAATTAAGCCCAACCACCTTGGTTAGACCGGCCTAGCCTAAAAATTAGGGTATATAAGGCCAAAATATCAGTATTTCCTGGAAATAACTCCAGATTTCTACTTCTCTCTTCATCCTTCTCCAAAATTGAATGTTTATTCTCCCTCTTTCAATAATTTTCTTTATCTCTCTCGCAATCTCTCTCTAAAATCAAACATCCTAGATTAATTTTAGCTTCTCTAAAACATTATAGTAGTCTCCAACCTTCAATTTGAGTAGTAGAAGTGAGAGAAATCAAGGATTAAAGTTTATGTTCAAATTGGAAGTAAGTAAAATTAAGGTTTTTAATTCAAATTAAAGGCATATATCAATGGATATAGGTGTGTAGAGTTTATTTATGATGTAAGAATCAATCATTGAAGCATGATTTTTATGGAAATTGTATGGTTATATTGGGCCACCTTTGGAGAATGATGGAAATGGTGGAATTTCATGGATTTAAGGTGATGGAAATGGAGCATTAAGTAAGGAGGATAAGATCTAATGTAAGTGGATAAAAACTACACTCTATTTCATTTAATTACTTGAAATTTATTTAAAATCTACATTATGTAACTACACAAATTTGAGTAAAAATGTTAAATAATTCAAGATAATATGTTAGAACGATGAATTAGAATGATTTGAATATAAATTGATAAAGAAAACAATTTAGAAAGTAGAGATGCAATGTTGGCCGAATTGTTTAGTAAGGGATAATATAAGTTAATTATGGTATATTTAGTGGAAAAAATATAATATAATACATGGAAAATGAAATAAAATTAGTTGGAATTCAAATATAATAAGTGTACATGATAATACATAATTATATATAAAGATGTACCTAAAGATGATAATTACATAATTATAATGTAAATTAGATGTATATTATCACATGGATGGTTAAAATGAATTTAGAAACATAAATGACACATAAATGAAGAAGAAATATGATGTATGTATGAAATCACAATAAAGCCAAATGATGGATGTGATGATAATGGCATGTTTCATATATTTTATGTGATATTAAATGTATACATAATAAATATATGATTGTTATACATGGATGGATGCTAAACAAGAATATGGTATTTATAACATAATGTGGTTAGCATAGATAATTACAAAAAAAATATAATGTAAGATAAAATGTACATTTGCCCTTAGTATTCAGTGGGTAATCTAGGATCCTAGGATATAATGGCTAGCCATAGGGACACATATATTGCGGTACCACTATGAGATCATTATAAGATTTAATTTACTGCATATTTTGATAAGCAACTGACATATAATATATGGTAGGCTAGCTAGATCATATTAAGTTGTGGTCCCTCCACCCATACTGGAGTATTGGCATCGCATTAAGTTGTGGTTGCTCCAGTATGTTAGCATATAGTCATACAGTACATTCACATAGTCCTCATCCCGTATATCCAGTTTGAGAATTTTCAAGGGTCGTCACTAGGGGAAAAACGATAATTATATAAGAAAAAAGGAATTAAATAATAAATTAAGCAAAAAGAATGTCATAAAGTTAATAGAATAAGAAATAGTGTAAAAATTATGATTAATAATTTCATAAAGGATAAAGTCATAAATATATTAGAAAATAAAGACAAAATGGTAAAACATGAATGTAGGTTGCCATAAAGTTAATTAGATAAGGAATAATGTGAGAAATGCAATTAATAATTTAAGAAGGGCAAATTTGTAACTATACAAGAAAGCAAGGACCAAAAAGTAAATTAAGCATAATAGGGGTTATAAATGTGAATGAATGAGAAACAAAGCGAAAAACATAATTAATATACTCAAAAAGAGCAAAAACGTACGTAATTACGCAATAAATTAAGGGCAAAATCGTAATTTAACATCAATAGGTGTTAAAGAATTTAGAATAGTAAAATAAGGGAAAAAGGGAAAAATCGTAAATAATAAAAATTTTAGGGACTAAAACATAATTTACCACTTTGTGGAGCAGCATAAGGATCAAAATGCAAATTTTACATTTAAAAGAGAATAAAAGTCAAAAGAAGAAAAAAGAGTCAAAATAGAACTCTAACAAGGTCAAACATAAAGAATATAAAGTTTAGGGATCAAAATGTAATTTTTCACCATATAGATAAATATGAGGACCAAAGAGAAAATTATCCATCTAAGTTGAATTAAAAGATAAAAAAGGTCAAAGAAGTCAAAATAAAAGTCAAACAAAGTCAACATAAATAATGTAAAAAAAAGTTCAGGGTCTAATTGTAATTTTACATTCAAGTAGAAATTATATAAGATTAAATAAGAAACGATTGAATATGAAAATAACTAAAGTAAAAGGAACAAATTCGAAATTAAATTAAGTCAAGTATGAAGAAATACAAAGTTCAAGGACTAAATTGTAATTTAATATTTAAATAATAATTATATGGAAATTAATAAGAAAAATAAGTATCAACATAATCTAATAGCAAAATTAGAGTAATAAAAGAATTAATTAATTTAATTAGATAGAAGTAAAATAAAAAAGGGTAAAATGGTAATTTATCCTTACTAAAGGAAAGTTTGAAATTAAATTGTAAATTTAAGAGTAAAAATGAAATAAAAGATTCAATAGAGTAAATAAGAGTAAAATGGTCAATAAGTAATAAAGTTCAGTCAGAAAGAGATCAAAAGGGAAGTTTAGGCAAATTTATTATATGAAAGGTAAAATCATAAATTAGTAAAAAATTTAAGGAAATAAGGATAAAACTATAATTTGGCAAAAGAAGTAAGGATAAGGGCCAGAAAGAAAGGAAATGAGATTTTATGGTGAATAATATAAAAGAAGAGAAATAAAAGGGTAAAATAGTAATTAGAGAAAAAGAGATAACAAAAAGATCAATTAAGTTAGAAAAGGGACCTAAATATCAATTTCGAAAATAAAAAACTTAGATGTTATACTGGAATAATAAATAAGATTTAAATGTTATGATTGATTGAAAAAATGACCTAACTGAAAATGTCACAAAAGATGGAAAAATTTAAGAGTAATTAAGGAATTAAGTACAATAAAGTACCATCTAGTCAACAAGAAAGGAAAATGACAATGATATTGTAATAGAATTACATAAATAATATACTCAGTAAGAATTGAATTTATAATTATGATGAGAACATCATAAAGTTCAAGTAAAGTGAAATAAATAAAAATAATTAAATTAAGTGACAGTCAAGGACCACTAAGTAATTAAGTAAAAAGGCAGGGCATAAAAGTAAATTAATGGTAAAACTATAAGTAACTAAGATCATACAGTAAATAGGTTGAAATATAAGAACATAAAGTTATGAAAGGCTAAATGGTGGTTAGGAAACATTCGCTTTTATAATAAGACAGATAGAATAATAACAATAATAAAAAATGAAAATAGAAATAAAATAAATATATTTAAATAAAATTTTTTATAGTTGTATCCACCACTAGACAACAAAGTTGCTTAGCGCGTGGTTGTTTGACTGCTTGTAAGGATAGGTGATAAGGAAGCAATGAAGAAAGAATGAAATGGCATATACATGTGTCGCGAATTGGGACACGAAGATTAGATGAATTATGTAATAGGTTTAGATACATGATTGAGACTATATTATATTTGTTATGATTACAAACTAGTAATGAATTTATTCATATATGTGTATTTTTAAACATTGTATGAATGAAATTTTATACCTGTGTTAATTTTAGAAGTGTTATGGATGTTAATGTAGTAATGGAAGCAGAGGCTACCTTTTGAGAGTGTTATATGGTTAATTTGTAGGCTTGGGCAGCACGGGTTACAAGCCCTTCATGTTGCCGAAATTTATACTGAGAAAATAGTAATCATGTGATGCTGTTAGTAATAGTATTCTTATGAATGAACATAGGGTGTTACAAAAGTCGAGTTTGTAGTTTTGCCTATTCTAGCAAATTTCTTTGTACTTCTTGGGAGACCATAGTTTTATAAGCTGGAAAGAGTGCCATCCACACTTCATCAGATGATTATGATCCCTCATGATGGATAGGTAGTCATTATTAAGGCAGTAAGGGAAATCATGTGTCTGTGCTTGAAATAGCCAAACAGTTGTTCAACGGGTTTCACGTGGTGGTTATTAGTGACGAAGAAAATAAGGGTAGCCTTCCTGACAGTCCTCAAATGATTAATATTCTTAAAAAGATAAATTTCCTAGTTGGTACTAGTCTTGGCAAGAACTCTGAAGGGCCTCAAACCGCTGTAGCAGCTAAAGGTTAAAAGGACAAAAAAGGGTTAGGCTTTGCAGGTTCTAGTAAGAAGGGTAAGCAGAAGGAAGTAGTGAAAGGGATTCCTCTCATTTCTCAAAGTTTTGTACCAGCTTTAGGCCTGTGTCTTTATTGTGGAGAGAATAAGCCTCAGATGATGAGGGGTGAGCTAGTGCCAGGATTTGAGCTGTTCAATGATGTCTTCAATTAGGAATAGGGAATCATCAAACTAGTTGAGGGTTTCTGAGATGAAGAGATTTTATTACACCATTTAGCCTAGGACAAAGAGGTGTCGGAGGAAGTGATGACAGAAAAGCTACTTGCTACTCAGCTGAAAGGCAAAGGGAAGATGCAGGCTAAAGAATCACCCAAAGTTGATCTAGATGCTAGAGAGACGTCTGATGCTGACAAGATTAGAGAGGACACTTTTATTGATATTGCTTATGTTCTTGAACTTTTTGATGTGAATTATGTTTGCTCTTTTGATATATCAATGAGATGAATAATTTTGCTTACTTGTGTGATGTTTCTTTTGATTTTAATATGTATGATCATGATCGTAAAACATTTATATTTGACATTAACTCAACAAACACATGTTCATTTAATCTCAGAACTAAAGAAAACCCAAAAGAAATTTTATTGGCATCAGACATAACTTCTAAAAAGAAAGAAAATTTTGAGAGAATATTGAAAAAATACCAAAAAGTCTTTGCCTGGACCTATGAAGACATGCCAGGAATAGATCGAGAGGCTGCTAAACATGCCATTCCAACATACCTGAGGTACAAGCTGGTTGACAAGGAACTTAGAAGACTTAGGCCATAGTGGGCTGAGAAAGTTAAAGATGAAGTCAGGAAGCAAATAGAGGCTACGTTCTTAGTAGAAGTCTAATACCCTACATGGTTGGCAAACGTAGTCCTTGTAGCGCAAAAGGATGGAAGAGTAAGAGTCTATGTTGATTACAAAGATTTGAACAAAGCCTGTCCTAAGGATGATTTTCCCTTACCTCATATAGATGTTCTGGTTGATAGTGCAACTACTTGTTCTATGTATAGTTTTGTGGATGGGTATGCCGGGTATAACCAAATTTTGAACAAAATAGTGGATAGGATCAAAATGGCTTTCATAACCGAGTGGGGGACATATGCCTACCTGGTCATGCCTTTTAGGCTTAAAAATGTAGGTGCTACCTATTAGAGAATGGCCAGTAGGATTTTAGATGACTTGATCCACAAAAAAGTAGAGGTGTACGTGGATGACATGATGATCAAGTCAGTTACTAGGGAAGGTCATTTTGAGGCATTAGAGAAGTTTTTTCAGAAGATCAACAAGTATAATCTCCATCTCAACCCAAAGAAGTGCATATTTAGAGTAACTTTAGGTAAGATTTTAGGCCACGTAGTGAGTCAAAGAGGTATAGAAATAGATCTTGACAAGGTAAAGGCCATTAGAGAAATGCTAGTACTCAAAAAAGAAAAAGAAGTTAGAGGATTCCTAGGCAAGATCCAATACATAAGTAGGTTTATTGCCAAGTTGGCTTTGATCTGTGAACCGATCTTCAAGTTGCTTAGAGAAGATCAACCCATAGTCTAGAATAAGGATTGTCATAAAGCTTTCAATACCATTAGGGACTATTTGTTACATCAACTAATAATGAGACCTCCTCAGATAGGTAAACCTCTTATTTTGTACCTAACAATAAAAGATAGTTCAATGGGGGCTATAATGGCATAAGAGGATGATTTCAAGATTAAGTATGCAGTATACTACCTCAGTAAGAAGTTTCTCCCTTATGAGGTGAAGTATGTAAAAGTTAAAAAGATTTGTCTGGCAGTCATATGGGTATCTAAAAAGCTGAGACACAACTTCTATTCTTATAGGATTCAAGCTGTAGCTAAGCAGAATCCCCTTAGGTACTTATAAGAAGCTCCTTTATTGTTAGAAAAGACATGAAGGTGTTTGATTCTCCTATAAGAGTTTGATATAGAATATATTACTAGGAAGGCCATCAAAGAAAGAGCAGTAGCAGAGTTCTTAGCTAATCAACCTTAAAAAGGTGAAGAGTTGACTTATGAATTCCCCGATAAGAATGTTGCAGCCATAACAATGCAAGGTTTGCAGATGTACTTCGATGGAGCTGTGAATATTAAAGGAGTAGGAGTAGGAGTGCTCTTGGTTACCCCAGAAGGAGAAAGGATGCCATTAGCTAAGAAGTTAAGATACCAAGCCATAAACAATGAAGTAGAGTACGAAGCTTGCATTTTTTGGTTAGAACCTTTCCTGGCTGTGGGGGCAAAGTCTGTAGAAGTATTTGGAGATTTATCTCTAGTAATTTACCAAGGGGTGAATGATCAGTAAAGGAAGAGCACTTATTGCCTTATCTCGGATATCTAAAGGTTTTTAATAGTCAGTTTGAGGCTTGTACTTTTGGATATGTACCTAGAAAAGAAAACTAGTTGGCAGATGCCTTGGCTACCTTACTATCCATATGGGATCATCTGAAGGGAATAATTATGAAGCTGGTGCTGATCTCGATCTCAGGTAAGCCATGCTTTGAAAAGGAGCAAATCATAGATATCGAGGTGAACGATGGAAAGCCTTAATATTATAACATCTAAAATTATCTAGAAAAGTCAGTATTCCCTAAGGAAGCTATTAAAAAGGACCAAAGAATGATCCATAAGCTCTCAAGTTAGTTCATTATCATAGGAGGAGTGCTTTACAAAAGACAGCATGATGGAATCCAACTGAGGTATTTGAATGAGAAGGAAGCAAAGAAGGTAATGGAGGAAGTACATGCTAAAGTGTGCGGAGCCTATATGAATAACTTGGCCTTGGCTTATAATGGACATTGATTGTTTTGAGTGTGTCAAGGACTGCCAGTTGTGCCAATAGTATGCGAACCTGAGACACTTGCCTTTTTTCGAATTATGTAATCTCATATCACCATTGCCATTTGTTGCTTGGGGAATAGACATTATGGAAATGATCCATCTGCTTGCCTCAAATGGATACAGATTCATCATAGCGGCCATTGATTATTTTACCAAGTGAATAGAAGCTGAATCTTTCAAAAAGGTAGATGCATGGGATATGGCCAAATTCATCAAGAAGAATTTGATATATAGATATGGCTTACCTCATCATGTGGTGTCTGACAATAGGTTATAATTTTTAGGTGAAACCAGACAAATGCTTGTTAGGTATAGAGTTTAACATCATAAGTCTTCTCCTTATAAACCTCAAGCAAATGGAGCAGTTGAATCAGCCAATAGGAATGTATAAAGAATTCTAGCCAAAATGGTATAAACTTACAAAGATTGAGACAATAAGCTACCCTTCGCACTGTGGGTTATAGGACCATAGCTAGAACTTCAACAGGGGCTACATCATTCTCTTTGGTTTATAGAACAGAAGCAATATTGCCAGTAGAAATTGAGCATCAGTCTTTGAGAGTAGTTTTGGAAGCTGAGATACCAAAACTAGAATGGGCTAGGTAAAGACTATCATAGCTTAATTTGCTTGATGAGGATAGAATGAGGGCATATTATCACAATCAAGTTTATTAGAAGAGGCTAGCTCATTCATTCTGGAAGAAAGTTAGGAAGCACCCTTTAAAAGAAGGAGATCTGGTGTTCAAACAAAGAAGGCTAGAGATCCTGGATATCCGAGGCAAATTTAGGCCTATGTGAGAAGGACCTTTTATACTGAAGAAGCTATTATCCAAAGGCACTATAATTTTATCAGATAGTGATGGCAATGAGTTCCGAGAACTTGTGAATGTTGACAGATTGGAAAGGTTCTATGGATAAAGGTTAAAAAAGAAAAAGAAGAGAATAAATGCCCTGCAGGTTGAACCAAAAAAAAATAACGACCTTGCTAAAATTGGGTGCCTCGCTGGGTGAAAATCGAAAAAAGGCATCCTGGGAAAACTCGAGAAAATAATCAATCAAGAAAATCTAAGAGGGGTAATTAATGAAAGGAGTTATTATGCTTGTAAAATTTCATTTCGAGATTGAATAATTTTTGTTATTAGGATGATATAAAATAATGATCATGAATACCGAAATCAAAAAGAAATGTCATGCATGTAATCGTAAAATCATCCATGTAACAAAAGTAGTGTATTCTTTTACATGTTCAAAAAAAAGTCCACCAGAAATAAAAGACATAATCTAAAATAGTGTCCAATCTAATCTATCTATATCACCTCTCTCTTATCTAAGTGCCTGATACCCCAGAGTCTATTATTAACAACTGGACTAGTAACCCATCACTTGTAAGAGTTAGAAGTAGTGAAATCATAAGTACCAATGTCAGGGATTGTGATCCTCATCAGGAGCTGAGTCCATACCCTCTGCTAATACTCTGACACAAAGAAATAAGTAAAGATGCCTCCACGGAAACCCAATGGCTGTCTAACAATTTCTTATCGACTCTCAAACTGATGAGCATAGTGGGCAGTAATATAAAAGGTGGTATGATGCAATCCATATAAAGGAACACACCTAGAATTTTTGTCCCTGACCACAGAGGTGAAAGGTAGCCAAGTGCACCTAAATGCAATACCACCGTCAGTCAAACTGCCCAACCAATCGGCTACGTCCTGAATCGTCAAAAACTCACGCTGAAGATGCCTAGCTATGATATGCCTTATGGGGTAAGTCCTTGTAACTCTAACTCAAGGAGAAGGCTCTAATAATAGCTTCAGCTTCTTGCGAAGCCACACCAAAATATAAAAAAGCCGTTGGGGTGAGTTGGGTTCATCTCAGGCAAAAATAAGGCATGAAAATGAATGAAAATCTGAAAGGAAATGTATTTCAATAAGAAAAGCTAGGATGGTCTCTGTCAGGATCGCGAAAAAAGGGTTATGTCCCCAATATATGCCATCTACTATGCTGAATAGCTCGTAATCCCTAATCATGGGATCCTCAGTATGCACTTGCAAGCATTGATACTTGCAAGCATTGATAAGTGTGAATTATATTATATTTTTAGTGTGTTTTTATGTGTTTAATTTAGTTAATTTAGTATTAATTTAGTTGATTTTAGGTTTAATTAGTTAATTTGGGTGTTTTTTGGTTTAATTGCTAGTTTTGGTGTTTTCAAGGCTAAATTGAAGAGAAAAAGGGTTAAATTGAAGAAATGAGAAGTTAAGGGGCAAACCTATAATTTTAGGAAAATTGGCAGCTGCATCGTGAAGGGCAGCAAGAAGTCACTCGGCTGAGTGATTTTATCACTCTTCCAAGTGCCTTGACACTCTTTTGAGTGTTTTTTATCACTCACCCATAGGCCAAGACACTCACTCTAGGAAAAAATAACTTTGCCGAGCAAGTAAAGCACTCTCTTGAGTATTTAATCACTCAACCGAGTGATTAAAGCCACTCTCCTTGTGTTTTATCAAAAAAAGACTTCCTATTTCATTAAAACTTAATTTCTCTCTCATTTAAGAAGTATCAAGGCACAAAAACTTCTTCTTTGGAGGCTTTAATCCAGCTATAAAAGCCAAATAAAACAACAGAACTAAGAGGGTATTACAATTACAAATTGTACTTAGTTTTTAACCTAGTTTTTTTAGTTAATTTTATACAGTAGTTTAGCTTATTTTTTTCTATTTTTCTTAGTTTGCAATCCTTGTAAAGACTCAAGCTTTCTACTGGTGTGTCAAGAAGTCATTAAAAGCAAGTTTAAAGCTTCATAAGTATTGTATCTCTTTATTTTAATTTTCTTACATTTTAATTATGTTTGGTAAGTAGTTTTATTTTCTTTTGCTAAAGGATACTTGAATCCTTAAACTTTTATTATAATGACTTGGTTTGTGCTTTAATTCAATAAAAATTTGATTATTTTTTAGTTTTAAGCAATTTCTTATCTTTGATTGTTATTGGATTGATTATTAATGTATTTGATAAATGGTTGATGATTGATTTCAATTATGATCTATGATATGCATGTTCTTGGGTTAATTCATTGGTATTAATGTATGGTTATATTTTGAAATAGAGATAATTGTATGTTAGTAAATGTGGATTAAGACTATGAAAAGTTAAACTAAGAATAGACTGAAATTAAGTTTTCTTGAAAAAGAGTTTAATGGATGTTTAGGAGTTTAAAACTAGATCATTATACTAAGTATTAGATTGTTCCTAAACAAAGAATTTAATGCTTAAAATGATATTTTGAATAAGATAATTGTTTTTATTATACTGATTTTTCCATAATCGCTTGTGTTACTTTTGATTTGAGTCATTGCAATGAAAGTTGAGGTAGATAGTTCCTTTAGTATAAGTGTTTTAGTTATTTCTATGTGGTTAATTTATGTTAGTTTAGTTTTTGTTTTTGTTTTGCTTTACTTTATTTTAGTTTTTGCTTTCATTTCAAAAACTTAGGAAACAATCTCAAATTAATTTAATTCAAAGATAGATATTTTTTTAGCAATCCATGTTCCTTTAGGTACGATATTCAGTGTCTTAATCTTATTTCCCTATACTACTAACCGATCTAGTACACTTGCTAGACATCGGTCACATTTTTGGCATCATTGCTGGGGAACGGTGGTATTGTTTATTTAATATCTGTGATTGAGATTTTTATTTTTTTATTTCATTTTTGAGTTGGTGATTATTCTTTGTAGGAAAATTTTGAGACATTTTTCAAGATGATGCAAAATGATATCCAAGATTATAAATTGCTCCTTTTAAGACAACAATTGAATGATTTAATGAGAGATTTGAAAAAAGTAAAGCTCTTGCATACATATTCACCAATTCCTTATTCACAACCTTTTATTGATTCTTACTCTCTATATATGCTATATAAGTTCACCACTTCGAAAAATTAAGTTCTTTTGGAATTGCTTAAAAGTTAAGAGAAACAATTTAGGGTTGAAATAGAAAAGTGGGACGCTACATTTAGAATTCAAAATGAGAAGTTTAGAATTCAAGAAGAGAAGTTTAAAATTCAAGAGGAGAACTTAAGGAATCAAAATTAGACAATCAAGAGTTAAGAGAATTTATTGAAGGAGCAAGAAAAGGGAATTAAAAGGTTGGAATCCAAACCTAAACTCTTGAGTGTTTCAAAGAAAATTCAAAGTGATGATGGTAAGGAGGAGGAAGTGAATCATACGGTAATGGTGGATAAGGAAGTATCTAGTTTTGGGGTGCATAAAGTAAAAAAGGGGTAATTCATATTTGAAGACAACTCATGTGTTTATTTGAAAGGTGCGCTTTAGGAGAATTTATCACCAAAGGAGAAAAAAGTGTTCAACTTTCAAGTGGAGGCACTGAATTTAGTCCACTTGAAGAATTTATTTAGGCTAAAAGAGCCGATAGAGTTCACTTTTTACGAACCAAAAGAGGAGTCGTACTTTATTAAAGACATGGAATTTTCAACCTTGGTGAACTTTGACAAGTGTCTTTTACTAATGGGAGAAAATGAGGAACAAAGTTCGGAGAAACCCTTATTCGGATCATAAGATCGGTCTCCAAAGAGTAACTTGAGTTGAACTGGGACTCAATAAACCAAAATTCTTCTAACCCTCCTCTTTAAATTTCCGTAAATTTTGTTTTGAGTTATGTTTTGTTTGTTATTTTTATTAGTACTTATCTTGTCTTTAGTCTAGTTTCATAGGCTTTTATAGTTCAATTCATGTTTCTTAATTTTATCGTGTTTTTTTCCTTCAATTCATAAGTTTAAGAGTTAAAGGTTGAAAAAGAAGCTACTAATGAAATTTGTTCTTAATCATTGTAATTAAATTACTAAGTGCTTCTAGGGTCATTAAAGAATTCATACAGTTTTTGGGTGCTAATTAATGGGTATTACAATTCAGTTGAACTTAAGGTTGATTTAAGCTTTTGAGTATGTTTTTTATTGGTAAGGTGTGCTCTTTTATTCTATTTGTGTTCTTTATGAACTAAACGGAGAAATATTCATTTGCTAAATTATGAGTAGTTTTGATATAATTCAACTGATTTAGAGGTTTGCATTTTGCTTTGGCATGGTTTTAATTGAGTTTTCAGTGAAAAAAGATTTATTATTCAAGGTGGAGATTTAATTAATTGAGTTATGATTCATGCTATATTTAAGATGGTCTATAACTGGTTTATAGGATTTATACTATTTATTCCATGGCAACAGTGATTAAGAATTGATTAAATTAAGTGAGTTGTAAAGTATAGGTTGATGATGTTTTGAGAGGTTTATTTAAGATGTTAAAGGGTTGAAATAAGATAGGAATGGAGAAAATACTGTAAACAATCTTTACTACGAATTTGAAGGTGTAAAATCGGACAAGAAAAATTTTGTAGTGGTGGCAGCCTTGTGTCACTTGGTTGAGTGACTCTGGTCACTCTCTCGAGTGCCTTATTTCTCTCCTAAGTGATTAAACACTCTCCTGAGTGTTTTTTTTTTGTATCTTTAGCCTTTTTATCCAACATTTCTTCATTCTGTCGATTGGTCTTGGTCACTCTTCCGAGTGATATTCCTCTTTTTCATTTACATAGTTTGCTATTCATTCACCATCAGTCCCTCTTGGAACCGAACCCAGCCACTCGGCCGGGTGTCCTTTCACTCACCTGAGTGTCTCATTTTAAAACCTCCCCACTTAAATTCTTCCCCTCACTTGCACTTACTCACACAACACACTCTCTCCCTCACCCAAGCACACATCTCCCTCATCAAAGCTCACACCTCCTTACACCAGGCAGTCACATCAAGTGTTAGTTTTTGGGATTCAGAATAGGGTTTTAGCTAGAAAATTGTTAATGACTTTCTCGTTGCTTTAAAGTTTTGAGGGGCATTACCCCTCGACCCCACCCAGGGGCTCTACCCTACAGGAACCCCGTAAGGGGCATCGCCCATTAACCCCACCCGCTAACTGGGTAGTAGACCATCATGTTATCTAATTGCAATGCTTATATGTTATTGAAGTTTTTACTTGCAATCTTGATACATCATTTTTTAGACAATTAGTTGAGCATAATATTAGTACACTTGCATACAAATTGCACAAGGTTCACTCATTGTTTGAGGTTGAGTTTTATTTTCAAATTTTGGCTTGTCTATGGTGGAAATTACTTAGAATTAGTTTTTTTTTTGTGTGCTCACTCAATTCACACAGTCCCTTAACCCTGATACTCACATCAAGCTATAGTGGTTCTTCAATTTCCATCCTCATTCTCAGCAAATAAGTGCATTTTACATTGTTTAATTCTTTAAATTTGTTGCTTAGATTAATTGGAAGAATTGGTGTAGTTTTTTTTTATTATTAAACATAGGTTTGCTTAGAGCTTAATTTTGAGTTAAGTTTCATTTGAACTTCATTTACTCTTAGCTTACTTATTGTTTGAGACTAAACCATGATTTCAATTGTTGGCTTGATAATGGTTGAGATTGTATTTAAATTGGATTATTTCTTTTGTCCTTACCATGACCAATTTAAAGTCTTTTTCTTCATCTTATTAAGCTAATCCATCACCAATTAACCTTAGATTTGCGATTATCCACTCACGCACTTGATGTTAATCATGTAACACATTGATATTATACTTTGAGCATTCAAGCATTTTTTTTACTTAGGTACATTTCTTCACTTGGCCACCATGATTATTAAGCTTTGTTTTCTGCACTATCTTGGTTCTAAAGGCATGTTGGAACTGTTCACTCAATTTCATTGATCTCATGTCTCCTTTTGGCTTGATTGTGGTTCTTTGTTTGTGCTAGTATTACTTTGAGTCAAGTGTAGTATTGCTATAGTCTCCATTTCTTTTGGCACTTAATTGGATTTAACTTGTGCAGTGAGCTGAAATTTTTTTTGCAACTTTGTTGAGGACAGTAAGATTTTAAAAAGGGGGATAGAGCTTAGTTGAGCTAAATTTTAAAGATCAAGGGAGTTCTCTTATCTTACTCATGAATTGTTTTAGTTATTTTGTTTTTGTTTTAGATTATTTAGTTTGGTTTGTAGTTTTCATGCTTGTAAAATAGTCAGTTCAAATTTGTCATTTAGTTTACACTAGACTTAGCTTGCCCCAGTTTTACTTTTAAAAATTGAACCAGTTAAACTTGAACTTAGAATGTTTTATAGTCAAAATTTTTGTTTAGAATTAAGGCAAGCATGTTGTTTAATGGAATTTTAGCTAGTTTAGCATTCAACTTGACATATATTTATTAGTTTCCACTATTTGAGCACAAAAAGACTAATTTTTAAATTTAAAAAAACTGATGCATTGAAATAATTGAGCAAGGAATTTTAGGACACCAAAACCTTCCTCATCACCCTTCAAAGTATAAAAATAACTCAAACAACCTAGAAAGTGATCTAGGCAATATTTTTCTTGTTGAGCTATATTAAGACTGTTTTTTCACCTTTTTGATATATTTGACCCTTGTTAGCCATTTTGAGCTTAATGAGGCATGCTTAATGTGTGCCATATTTATTTTTCTTGTTACATTCATTTATTAATCACATAGTCTAAAAAGTTTTTATCTTCCCTTCTAAGAATTAGCCAATCTTAAGTGTGGAATTTTTGATAAGTGTGAATTATACTATATTTTTAGTTTGTTTTTATGTGTTTAATTGAGTTAATTTAGTTGATTTTAGGTTTAATTAGTTTATTTATGTGTTTTTAGTTTTAATTGTTAGTTTTGGTATTTTTAGGCCTAAATTGAAGAGAAAAGGGGTTAAAATGCAAAAAGGAGAAATTAAGGGGCAAAATTGTAATATTAGGGAAAGTTAACTTTTTGATTCGTGAAGGAATGCTAAGAAGCACTCAGCTGAGTGATTTAACACTCTCCTCAGTGTTTTTTGCACTCACCATGGCAAATACACGTTTTCTCTAGGAAAGTCACTCTTCCAAGTGAAAAAGGAATTCTCTCGAGCATTTAGTCACTCTCTTGTGTGATCAAGGCCACTCTCCTGAGTGTGTGTCATGGTTTGTCAACAAAAGACTTCTTATTTCATTAAAACTCAATTCCTCTCTCGTTTAGGAAGTCACAAGGCACAAAACTTCTTCTTGTGAGGGCTATAATCTAGCTATAAAAGCAAGACAAAGCACCAAGACTAGGAGAGCACATAATTACGAATTTTCTTTAGTTTTGGTTTAGTTTTCTTTAGTTAATTTTTGTACAGTAGCTTTAGCTTAATTTTTCTTGTTTTCTTAGTTTGCAATTCTCTTAAAGATTTAAGCTTTCTACTATTGTTCTGACAAATCATCAAGAGTAAGTTTGAAGCTTCATGAGTAATGTATCTTTTTATTTTAGTTTTTCTTTCATTTTAATCATGTTTGGTATGTAGTTTTCTTTTCTTTTGCTTAGTGAAACTTAAATCCTCATATTTTTATTATGATGACTTAGTTTATGCTTTAATTCAATGCAAGTTTGATTATTTCTTAGTTTTTAAGCAACTTCTTATCTTTAATTGTATTGAGATTGATTGTTAATTTATTTGATTAATAGTTAATGATTGATTAAAGTATGATCTATGATATACATGTTCTTGGATTAGTTTATTAGTTTTGATGCATGATTATTTTCTAATTTAGATATAATTATGTATTGGTAAGAGTGGATTAATACTCAAAAATGTTGAACTAAAAATGGGTTAGATTTAAGTTTACTTGAAAGAGGATTTAATGAATGTGTAGGAATATAAAATTGGATTTTTAAGCTAAGTGTTAAATTATTTCTAATAAGAAAGTTTAATGCTTAGAATGATATTCTGATTAAGATATCTAGTTTTTTTTATCTAGTTTATTTCATAATCACTTGTGTTATTTTTAATTTGAGTCATTGCAATGGAAGTTAAGGCGGATAGTTCTTTTGGCAGAAGTATTTTAGTTATTGCTCTATGTTTAATTTATGTTAGTCTAGTTTTTGTTTTTATTTTGCTTTATTGTCCATTTGGTTTATTTCTTACTTTCAATTTAAAAACTTGAGAAACAATCTCAGATTGATTTAACTTGCTAAACACCGGTCAAGTTTTTGGCACCATTGCCAGGGAACAGCAGTGTTGTTTATTTAATATCTATAATTATGTTTAGTTTGAGACTTTTTTTATTTGTTGTTGATTTGGTGATTATTCTTTGCAAGTAAATTCTGAGATATTTTTTAAGATGATGTCCAAGATTGTGAATTGTTCCTTTTGAGAATGCAAGTGAATAATTTAAGGAGAAAAGTATACGAAATAAAGATCTTGCATACACATTCACTGAATTCTTATTTACCACCTTTTAATGATTCTTACCATCTATAGATGCCACAAGAACCCACCATTTTAAAAAAAATCAAGTTCTTCTGGAAATGCTAGAATTGATCATGAGTCAGGAGAAACAACTTAGGGCTAAAATAGAAAAGTGGGAGGCTAGATTTAGAATTGAAGAGGAGAAGTTTAGAATTCAGGAGAAGTTAAGGAATCAAAAGAAGACAATCAAGAGTTAAGAGAATTTATTGAGAAAGCAAGAAAAAGGAATTAAAAGGTTAGAATCTAAACCTAAACTCATAACTATTTTAAAGAAAAATCAAAGTGATGATGGTAACGAGGAGGAAGTGAATCATGCATTAATGGTGGATAAGGAAGTATCTAGTTTTAGGGAGCATGAAGTAGAAAAAGGACAATTCATATTTGAAGACAAGTCATGTGTTTATTTGGAAGGTGTGTTTGAAACTTTTACAGAGAATTTATTACCAAAGGAGCAAGAAGTGTTCAATTCTCGGGTGGAGGCACTGAATTCAATCCACTTGAAGAATTTATTTAGCCTAGAAGAGCCAGTAGAGTTCATTTTTGAAGAGCCAAAGGAGGAGTCATACTTTGTTGAAGACATAGAATTTTCAGCTTTGGTAAACTTTGATAAGTTTCTCCTACTGATGGGAGAAAATGAAGAGCAAAGTTTGGAGAGACCAGCATTTGGATCGCAAGCTCGACCTCCAAAGAGTAACAGGAGTCAAGCTAGGACTTAATAAATCAGAACTCTCCTAACCCTTCTCTTTATATTTTCGTCAATTTTTTTTAGTTGTGTTTTGTTTGTTATTTTTATTAGTAGTTATCTTGTCTTTTGTCTAGTTTCATAGGCTTTTATAGTTTAATTCATGTTTCTTAGGTTTAATGTGTTTGTGTCCTTCAATTCATAAGTTTAAGAGTTAGAGGTTGAAAAAGAAGCTACTATTGATATTTGTGCTTAATCATTGTAATTAAATTACTAAGTGCTTCTAGGGTAATTAAAGAGTTAATACGGTTTTTGGGTGCTAATAAAAGGGAATTGGAATTTAGTTGAACTTAAGGAGAATTTATACTTTTTGAGTATGTTATTCATTGGTGAAGTATGATCTTTCATTATTTTTATGTGCTTCATGAACTTAGGGAGAGTATACTAAACTTTTGAATTTGCTTTGATTTATTTGAGTGTTCCTTTAGTTGTTTTCATTATTTAAGTGTGAGTGTGATTTTATTTGCTTGAGGTTTTATGAATTAAAGGGAGAATTATTCATTTGCTAAGTTGAGAATGAATTTGATATGTAATTCAACAAGATTTTGGGTTTGCATATTGTTTTGGCATGGTTTTGAGTGAAAGAAGATTGATTGTTCAAGGTTGAACTTTGAGTTATAATTTATGGTATAGTTGAGATGTTTTATAACTAGTTTATAGAATTTATACTATTATACATGGTTTTAAAACAAAATTGAGTGAGAATTGATTCATTTGATGATGTTTTAAGAGGTTTATTTAAGATGTTAAAGGGTTGAAAAAAAGATAGGAATGGAGCAAATATTGTAAACAATGTTTAATGAAGGATTTAAGGTTGAAAATTCAAACAAAAAAAATTGCAGTGGGGGTAACCCTGTGTCACTTGGCCAAGTGACTCTAGTTACTCTCTCGAGTGCCTCTTTGATCTCCTGAGTGTTTCTTTTGTTTTTCTAGCCTTTTTGTCCAGCCCTTCTTGACTCTATCAAGTGGTATACTTCATTCTCCCGAGTGATTTTTCTTTGGTCAATTTACGTAGTTGCTTTTTAGTCTTTATTCTACCCTTTTTGAACCTGAGCTCACTCACTTTTCCGAATGACTTTTCACTCACCTAAGTGCCTCACTTTAAAAGCCCCCAATCTTTCATTTATTTCGTCACTCTTACACTCACTCACACAACACACTTTCTCCCTCACCCAAGCACACTTCTCCCTTATCAAAGCACACACACCCCCTACACTAGGCACTCACTTCAAGTGTTAGTTGTTGGGATTCAAAATAGGATTTTAGCTAAAAAATTGTTAATAAGTTTCTCGTTGCTTTAAAGCTTTGAGGGGCACTGCCCCTCGACCCCACCCAGGGGTTCTGTCCCTTAACCCCACCTACTAATTGGGTAGCGGACCGCCATGTTATCTAATTGTAGTGTCTTATAGGTCATTCAAGTTTTTACTCACAATCTTGATACATCATTTTTTAATCAATTAGTTGAGCATGATATTAGTACACTTGCATTCAATTTGCATAAGGTTCACTCATTGTTTAAGGTTGAGTTTTATTTCCAAATTTTGGCATGCCTATGGTTGAAATTGCTTAGACTTAGTTTGCTTACTAAATTGATACACTCCCTCCACCCTGACACTCATATCAAGCTATAGTCTTTCTTCAATGTCTATCCTCATTCTCATCAAGTAAATGCATTTTACATTGCTCACTTCTTCAATTTACTTGCTTAGACTAATTGGAATAAATTGGTGTGGTTTTATTGTTCTTGAACATAGGTGCTTAAAGCTTAATTTTGAGTTAAGTCAAGTTTCATCTGCACTGCATTTACTCTTAGCTTACTTATTATTTAAGACTGAACCATGATTTCAATTGTTGGCTTGATAATGTTTAGATTGTATTTAAATTGGCTTATTTCTTTTGTGCTCACCATAACCAATTTAAAGTCTTTTTCTTCATCTCATTAAGCTAATCCATCACCAATTAACCTTAGATTTGCGATTATTCACTCACACACTTAATGTCCATTATGTAACATATTGTTCAAGCATTTTTTACTTAGGTACATTTCTTCACTTAGCCACCATGATTATTAAGCCTTGTTTTTCTGCACTATCTTTGTTTTAGAGGAATGTTGGAATTGTTCACTCAATTTCATTGATCTCATGTCTCCTTTTGGCTTAATTGTGGTTCTTTATTTCTGCTAGTATTGCTTTAAGTCAAGTGTAGTATTGCTATAATCTCCATTTCTTTTTGCACTTTTTTGAACTTAACTTGTGCAGTGAGTAGAAATTTTTGCAACTTGGCTTAGGACAGCAAGATTTTAAAGAGGGGGATAGAGCTTAGTTGAGCTAAATTTTAAAGATAAATTCAAGGGAGTTCTCTTATCTTACTCATGAATTGTTTTAGTTATTTTGTTTTTCTTTTTAATTTGAAGTTTGCATGTTTGGTTTGTAGTTTGCATACTAGTAAAATAGTTAGTTCAAATTTGTCATTTAGCTTACACTAGACTTAGTTTACCCCAGTTTTACTCTCAAAAATTGAACTAGTTGAACTTGAATTTAAAATGTGCAATGTTTAAAATTATTGTTTAGCATTAAGGCAAGCATGTTGTTTAATGGAATTTTAGCTAGTTTAGCATTCAACTTGACTTATATTTGTTAGTTTCCACTTTTTGAGCATAAAAGACTAGTTTTTAAATTTAAAAAAAAAATAATGCATTGAAATAGTTGAGTAAGGAATTTTAGAACACTAAAACCTTCCTTATCACCCTTCAAAGCATAAAAACAACTCAAATAACTTAGAAAGTGATTTAGGCAATATTTTTCTTGTTGAGCTATATTAAGACTGTTTTTCCACCTTTTTGATATATTTGACTCTGGTTAACCATTTTGAGCTTAATGAGGCATGCTTAATGTGTGCCATATTTATTTTTTCTGTTACACTCATTTATTTACCATATAGCCTTAAAATGCCTTTATCTTCCCTTCTAGAATTGGCCACTTTAGGATTAGATAGATTAACTTTTGTTGGGTATATTGAAGGGTGTAGTTAGAAAAGGTTTTTGGTACTAATCTCAAAGGCTCTGAATGAAGTGAAGTAAATAGTAAGAATTTACCTTTTGTTACCCATTTTATCATTATATTTCCAACAATGAAGATAGTATAAAAAAATGAAGAAAAAGACATTGAAAATAAAACTAGCATTTATGGAAAAATCTTAAGTGCAGGGTTTTTATAAGAGAAAAAGAATTATGAATTCTAAAGAAGGATGAATTGTGAGGGATTTCATTGATCTTTTCTATCAAAAATTGCTTAACATTTATGATATTGAGAAAATAAGTATTGTAAAGGGGTATGTGCTCAGTAGTTGAAATTTTGGAACGTAGTCTATTCAAGCATAGAGTGGCTATTCTTTTTTATTATCTATTGTCCATTCTTTGATAACTAATACCTTAACCCTATTACAATCAAATTAAGACCTAAGTGATTTTAAGTTTTGTTTTTGAGTTTTTTAGCTGAGATAACCTTTGGGTTCCAATGCTAAAGGAGAGGCTTATGGTGTTTTTAAAGTTTCAAGTACGAAACCATTTGTACAATTAGGTGTACATTCATTCTAAACTTAGCTATGAATTTATATTGGTGTTTTTGACTTTAAAACTACTTAAAATGTTTTGGTCTTCCGCACACACACATGGAAACTAGCTTATATTATCTTGTTTAAATTTATTATAGTTGAAATTTTATTTAGTGTTCTTGTTAATTGATAAGCTTGGTTTTAAATTGCATAATTATTTATTGAAGTTTGATAATTTTGAGGAGTTGGTTTGTTCAAATTTGCTCAGGGGCAAGCAAAGACTAATTGTGGGATATTTGATAAGTGTGAATTATACTATATTTTTAGTGTGTTTTTATATGTTTAATTGAGTTAATTTACTATTAATTGAGTTGATTTTAGGTTTAATTAGTTAATTTATATGTTTTTAGATTTAATTTTTAGTTTTGGTGTTTTTTAGGGCTAAATTGAAGAGAAAAGGGGTTAAAATGCAAAATGGAGAAATTAAGGGGAAAAAATGTAATATCAGGGAAAGTTGACTTTTGATTCATAAAGGAATGCCAATGAGCACTCGGCTAAGTGATTTAACACTCTCCTCAGTGTTTTTGGCACTCACCCAAGGCAAATACATGTTTTCTCTAGGAAAAAGTCACTCTCCCGAGTGAAAAAGGCACTCTCTCTACCATTTAGTCACTCTCCTGAGTGATCAAGGCCACTTTCTTAAGTGTGTGTCATGGTTTGTCAACAAAAGACTTCATATTTCATTAAAACTCAATTCCTCTCTTGTTGAGGAAGTCACAAGGCATAAAACTTCTTCTTTTGGGAGCTATAATCCAGATATAAAAGCAAGACAAAGCACCAAAACTAGAAGAGCACTTAATTATGAATTTCCTTTAGTTTTGGTTTAGTTTTCTTTAGTTAATTTTTGTATAGTAGTTTTAGCTTAATTTTTCTTGTTTTCTTAGTTTGCAATTCTTTTAAAGATTTAAGCTTTCTATTATTGTTTTGACAAATCATCAAGAGCAAGTTTGAAGCTGCATGAGTATTGTATCTTTTTATTTTAGTTTTTCTTTCATTTTAATTATGTTTGGTAAGTAGTTTTCTTTTCTTTTGCTTAGTGAAACATGAACCTTCATACTTTTATTGTGATGAATTAGTTTGTGCTTTAATTCAATGCAAGTTTTATTATTTTTAGTTCTTAAGCAACTTATTATCTTTGATTGTATTGAGATTGATTGTTAATTTATTTGATTAATAGTTAATGATTGATTAAAGTATGATATATGATATACATGTTCTTGGATTAGTTTATTAGTGTTGATGTATGATTATTTTCTAATTTACATATAATTATGTATTGGTAAGAGTGGATTAATACTCAGAAAAGTTGAACTAAAAACAGGTTGGATTTAAGTTTACTTGAAAAAGGATTTAATGAATGTTTAGGAATATAAAACTGAATTTTTATGCTAAGTGTTAAATTATTCCTAACAAGAAAGCTTAATGTTTAGAATGATATTCTTGACTAAGATATCTGGCTTTCTTTATCTAGTTTATTCCATAATCACTTGTGTTACTTTTGATTTGAGTCATTGCAATAGAAGTTGAGATGGTAGTTCCTTTAGCAGACGTATTTAGTTATTACTCTGTGTTTAATTTATGTTAGTCTAGTTTTAGTTTTTGTTTTACTTTATTATCCATTTGGTTTATTTCTTTCTTTCAATTTAAAAAACTTGGGAAACAATTTCAGATTGATTTAACTCAATTATAGATATTATTCTTGGCAATCCATGTGTCCCTTGGGTATGATATTCAGGATTTTAATCTTATTTCCCTATCTTACTAGTCGATCTAGTACACTTGCTAGACACCGGTCAATTTTTACAACGAAAAAAGAATTATAACTTCTAAAAGAGGATGAATTATGAGGGGTTTCATTGATCTTATCTATCAAAATTTGCTTAATATGTATGGGATTGAGAAAATAAGTTGTGTTAAAGGATTGTGCTTAATAGTGAATTTTTTTGAAATGTTAGTCTATCTTATCATAGAGTGGCTATTCTTCTCGATTATCTATTGTCTATTCTTTGATAACCAACACCCTAAATCCATTACAACCTTTAAAGACCTAAGTGATTCTAAGTTTTGTTTTTGAGTTGTTTAGCGAAGATGACCTTCAAGTTCTAGTGCTAAAGGAAAGGCCTATGGTATTTCCAGAGTTTCAAAGAGAAACTGCATGTACACTTAGGTGTACATCAATTCTTAAGCTTAACTATGAATTTGAATTGGTATTTTAATTTTTTAAATTGCTTAAAATGATTTGGTCTTGCACACATATAAGGAAACTAACTCATATTGTCTTGTTTGAATTTATTCTAGTTGAAATTTTGTTGAGTGCTCTTGTTAATTGCTGACCTTGGTTTTGAATTGCATAATTATTTATTGAAGTTTAATAATTTTGAGGAGTTAGTTTATTAAAATTTGCTCGGGAGTGAGTAAAAACTAAGTGTGGGGTATTTGATAAGTGTGAACTATATTATGTTTTTAGTGTGTTTTTATGCATTTAATTTAGTATTAATTTAGTTGATTTTAGGTTTAATTAGTTAATTTGTGCTTTTTTAGGTTTAATTGTTAGTTTTAGTGTTTTTCATGGCTAAATTGAAGAGAAAAAGGGTTAAATTGAAGAAAAGAGAAGTTAAAGGGTAAAGCTGTAATTTTGGAAAATTTGCAATTAGATCGTGAAAGGTAGTAAGAATTCACTCGATTGAGTGATTTTATCACTCTCCTAAGTGCGCTTTGACACTTTCATGAGTGTTTTTTTATCACTCACCCAAAGGCTAAGACACTCACTCCAGGAAAGAACAACTCTGTCGAGCAAGTAAAGCACTCTCCTAAGCATTCAATCACTCAGCCAAGTGATCAAAGCCACTCTCCTGAGTGTGTGCTATGTTTTATCAACAAAATACTTCCTATTTCATTAAAACTCAATTTCTCCCTCGTTTAGGAAGTATCAAGGCACAAAAACATCTTCTTTGGAGGTTTTAATCCAACTATAAAAGCAAGACAAAGCACCAGAACTAGGAGGGGATTACAATTATGAATTTTACTTAGTTTTTAACCTAGTTTTCTTTAGTTAATTTTGTACAATATTTTAGCTTAGTTTTTCTATTTTTCTTAGTTTGTAATCCTTGTAAAGACTCAAGCTTTCTACTAGTGTGCCGAGAAGTCATCAAGAGCAAGTATAAAGCTTCATGAGTATTGTATCTCTTTATTTTAATTTTCTTTTGCTAAAGGATACTTGAATCCTTAAACTTTTATTATAATGACTTAGTTTGTGCTTTAATTCAATGCAAGCTTAATTATTTCTTTGTTTTGAGCAATTTCTTATATTTGATTGTTATTCGATTGATTATTAATGTATTTGATAAATGGTTGATGATTGATTTCAATTATGATCTATGATATGCATGTTCTTGGGTTAATTCATTGGTATTGATGTATGGTGTTATGACTCTAGCAAGTATACTAGATAGACAAGTAGTAAAGAGAAGTATTTTTAAGACTCTCGAATGTTGTACCCAAGGGATTGTGTGTGCAAGTTAAGACAATCGATTGTATGCTAAAGAATTCCCAAAAGTTTTGATGATTGTGCTATAGCTACCTAAAATAAAGACTTTAAATACTAAAATATGCAATGGAAAAAAATTAAATTTAAACTAGTAGTAATTCAAGTAAGAGCTAAATTATAAAAAAAATTAACAAATGTAAAAATCTATATAAGGAAAACGTTGCTCGGGTTCACTCATCCACCCCATACCCAATGTGAATTAATTTAGATTGATGTAATATATGAATGAATTCGGGATAACCCTCTTAACCCAAACATCCCGTTCCGGAGCAATCTATTATAATTACAAAGCATCCCATTCCGGAGCAATCTATTATAATTACAAGGCGTCCCATTCCAAAGCAAGCCTCACAACTAACCTAAGCATGGGTTTTCATCCTAAGTTTGGGTTGCTTTCCCATTCCGAAGCCAAACAACCCAAAACTCATCTATTTCACTCCACACTATAACCCTAAAACTATAAATACTGCACATCTAGAGTCCCATTCCGGAATAATCTAAAATAGACAGCATTTTTGATAGAAAAGCTGAGCAAAATTCATTCATAGTATTCAACCCACACAAACATCAAATCAAACCAAGATATAAGATAAAAACCATTCATCAAAGCTGAAAAAATCACTTAAGAAGCTAAAAACTAATGAAATAAGAATAAGCAACAGTGAAATAAACCATTCATTCATATATATAACTAAAAATATGTTCAATATTCACATTATAGGTGGGGGATTCAAAGATCCCCCAAACAACTAAGGAACTACTCACTATCCATTACAAAATAAGAAGAGAAAAGGATATAATAGACCCTGAAACTCATGGTGGAAGAATACCTAGCTGAATCCCAAGTCCTTTATCTTCTTCTCCAATGCTTGAAAGGAAATAAGCTAAAAACTATGTAAATCTAAGTATCTAAGTTGTCTATGTGTGTTTAATCTATGTGTTTTGCTATAAATCTATCTATTTTCAAGTAAATCTATGTATCTAACTATGCAAAACGAACAAAAGAATGAAAGAAGGAAGAAATAAAACCCTAAAATTGAAGAAAACCCAGCTCTCCTAACTCTGCAGAAAAATCTGCTATTTATAGGCCAACATGGGTCACGGTTACCAGAGATTCTTTGTTAACGGTGAACTACTTAAAAATCCCTCTTTTAACTTGCTCAAGTCATGGTTATTAGGAAATTCTTAGTAATCATGATGTAGGTTCGAACTGCTTCTTGATAGGGGGTCACGGTTACCACCAAAAACCTAGTAACCGTAAGATAGCTCTCTCTTGCATTCTTGACTGAAAACATGACTGCCTCATGGTTACTACCAAAAACTTGGTAATTGTGAGGTACTCATCTTTTAGATTCTGAACTAAAGAGCTTCATAGGTCACGGTGAACACCCTTCTATGCACAATTGCTCTGTTGACTGTGACATACTCCAAAACGATGAGTTTTGATAGACAAACATAGGTCACAGTTACCAGGAAAACCTTGTAACTGTAAGGTACCTACAAAATTCACAATTTAGTACAAAATTCCATCAAAAGCTCTCCAAAACACACAAAAGTTAAACTTAACTGAGAATGAGATTACATTATTAAATGCAAGCAAAATAAAGCAAAAGACATTAGAAAAACACATGAAAACTAGACTGGACTTAATCTAAAACTAAACACTGAATTGGTGTTGTCAACTACCCCACACATAGACCTTGCTTACCCTTAAGTAAATAAATCATCCATAATCTTGAAAACTCAAAACTCCAATTCAGAATAAGAAAATTAAGAGAGGCCAAAGCAACACTCAGTAGAAGACACTCAAATAAAGAACTCAATTAAAAAGACTCAAACTGATCTATATCAAACAATTTCTTATGTGTGTATTAGGCCAAAACAGATTTATATCTTTTCAAAACCAAAACTACCAGTGAACTCCAGCAATTAAGCTACAGAAAAAAAATATGTCAGTTTTGCACTTGAAACTCAGAACAGCTATAAGCCTCTCTTTTAGTACCTAAACCATAAGGGTCATCTCCACTAAATAACTCAGAACAAAATAGGATCACCAGGTCTTATATTAAGGTTGTAATGGGGTGAAGGTATTGGCTCCAAAGAATTGATAAAGTTAACAAGATAGAATCAGCCACACTACCCAAAAACAAATATCACCTAACTTTCTTAAGAAAAAAAACTCTTCAAAATTTATACCCTCTTACTATCAATTTGGAAGATGAATTTCAGGACATGAGTTCTCAAAATCTCAGGGAGTAAGAGCTAAAATCTCCTAGCTCAACTTAATTAACACTTCCCCTAAACACTAGGTACCCCACACTTATTTTCTGCAGTATGAATTAAATGGCATTTCTACAGTCTATCCCTATCTTTTTGGATTTTTTTTTTGAAATAAACCTTTATTCAATTACTGAGAGGAGTACCAAAAGCACTAATTCTTATCGTCCATGTCCCAAAATTTTTTAGAAATTTATGCTCGCAAACCCTTAAAATTTTTCAACTTCCCTTCACTTCTTGATTGATAAGCAAATATTCATTCAAACCCAGTATGCAATTTTCATTACCCAACCTAGAGCGGCCAATTCCAAAATAGGAAAGACAAAGGAATTTAGGTTATATGGTTCAACATTAGTGCACTAAAAAAATATAAAACAAATAGTACGCTTTTAGCATACCAATTAAGCTCAAAGGGGCTAACAATGGCAAAATTTACCAAGGGTAGGTCAAAAATCATTTGAAAATTGGTTACCAAATAAAGTCTGCCTGGGTCATATCCTAATCTTGCTTGAGTTGAATGTTTGTTTCGAAGAGTGATGAGGAAGGTTCTAGCTATTCCAGAATTCCTTCACTCAATTGCTCTCACTCACTGGTTTTTTTCATTAATTTCATAAAACTTAGCCTACTGTGCTCATTAAGTTAGAAATTGAATGCCATATAATTAATCAAGATCAATTCAAAAGAGAATTTTCATTAAATATGCTATTTCTCTATAGTTACTCAGGCTTTCTAAACTAACAGTACAAAAATCGAGTTTAGGTTGATTCAATTCAAGATTAACTGGTTGCTCAGCCTAATTATGAAATAAATGACAACTTGACAAACACAATTATTCTAACTTAGACGTTAAAAAGGAAAAACTGCAATTAAAACAAAAGAAAAAAAACTACTTAAATTACAAGATAAAAAATATATATAAACAGTAATTGAACTTGGATTTAAAAGAACTACTTTAATTTAAAACTAAAGATTCCTAAATTGTACAACTTGCTAACACAACAAAATATTCAATTACTAAAAAATAAACTAAACAAAGTTGTGGTTCAAGAGATTTCACAAAATTTCAATAGTTGAAACCCACTTCTACTTCTTTCTAAAACGAAACCTGCACAACAAATACTTCACCAAAAAGTTACTAATAATTGAAATTACTTTAATCCATAAATCAAACAATAAATCTAGCATCGAAACACTTACCAGTTAGCTTATCAGTACGAAATACCCACATAATTCTAAAAGGTTTTATATGGCCTTTTTAGAATATTTCAAACTGATATGATAACATTTCATGTTAGATTCGTGATCTTCTATAACATGATTGTAGTTGTAATATTTCAGTATTTTTATGGGAGAGAAAAATTTTTTACCAACACTCTGATTATCCGATCAAACATTGCATAATGCATGATACACAGTACACCGAATTACTACTAAAAATGATTGCATGCTAATTCGATGTTAGAAAAAAAAATTCTCATTACTGGCCGAAATTTAAACCCTTATTTACATTAAAATGTAATATATGATTTAAAGTTGAGTGTGATTAAATTTGGGTGTAGAATCACGAGCAATCATGAGGTATTACTCAGAAAAGTACAAGAATCAAGGAACTGATTTGCTTGGAAAGACAATAGAAGAGAGAGGTGTTGTGGAGCAATGGCTGGAAGTGGAAGCACAAAACTTCCACCCATATATTTACAATATGACCCTTCACATTTTGTCTGCCTCGGCATTGGGATTTCAAAAGTAATCAAAGATAGTGAGGAAAAACTATCAAAGCTTTTAGGTGTTTATGAAGAAAGGCTTTCAAAGAGCAAATACTTAGCTAGGGATTTCTTTAGCCTTGCTGATCTTAACCACTTACCCTTTACTCAGTACCTAGTTGGTCCCATGAATAAGGAGTAAATGATCAGAAATAGAAAGCATGTTAGTGCTTAGTGGGATGTGTAGCACCCTTATTCTATAATCTATACATATCACTTTATCCATCTCATTACACATGTTTTACTGTGCAACAAAAACATATATCAACTATATAGAGAACTGATATTTATACTTAATCCATAAGAGTGCTGAACTATTAAAACTTCACAATATACATTAGAGTCTCTTTACAAAAAATATAACCACTGATAACATCTTACAAAATAGTTGTACTTTTACAAGATTTCCAACACAACATAAAACCTTTGAAATACAAAAAGGAAGACTATATACTTTATAATCTTCAAAGACTTGTGTTGGCCAGCCTGCTATAGATATCAATCCTGAGAGAAAGTCTTAGCCTTGCAACCTACACGGATGAAACACCCGTGCTAAGCTATAAAGCTTAGTGGGGAACTAAATCATGATAAACGACCACTCACATTGATCGTCAACAAGCACCCAACATGCTTCAAATGTAACAATGATTTATTTCAAGAAATGAAAGAAATTAAACATTTATATTCACTTATAGAAATTATAAAGTTCAACAGTTAAAATTTTGCATGGACGTTTCATTCACCATATATAATCATATAATGTAATACATATAAAAATAAAGGACATATATATATATAGAGCATTTAGCAATTAACATGCAATTTGTTTTTGTACTAGCAATATAGATACATATGTATATTGAGCATTCTTTTAGACTTGGGTTTTGTATGCAACAAAAGGAATTTCATATGTAGAATAGTATAAAGTCAACTAAGAATTTGCATGCCTTATTAAACTTTTCTTAACCTTGATAATAAAGCCTGCACTATTCTAAAAAAGTGGATATCAGGATATACGGTGGTACCCGAAGGTACAAGTAAGATACCCGAAGGTATTAAACGATGATCCCTTGTAGGGATAAAATTGTATGATAAATCGGTGGTCCTAAATGAGGTCGAACAATTAACATGGACCCAAACAGGGTCAATCAAATAACATGGACCGATCAAGCAGACCCAAACGGGATCGGCTACAACCCACACGAGGGTTATTAAAATTAACTTTAACTTTTAAACCCAAATAGGGTCACTATACTTTTAAATTCAAGTGGACCTAAATAGGTCTAAATGTTCAAAAGCAGCTGCAAAGTACCCTTATAGGCATGCCTATCTATCCACTTCCTAAACTCATCACTGGCAATAAAATCTGTTTACTTTATCTTTCATCTATTCATTCATATACATGTATACACATGTATACTCTTATATAACTATATACAAGGTAAACATATACATGCTCACTATTGGGTATTACTGTTCTGTATTTGAAATCTTTTTCAATCATGTAACTATTTTGTATAATATGGTTGTATCTATATTATACTACTTGCTCCTGTGCATAATCATGTACAAATATATATCTTCTCTAGTGCATCAACATATATGCATAATTCATAAAACAATTTATATAATTTGCTCATGTATCTATCACATGACAAAATACTCCATCTCTAATGCACACACTTGTGTACGTATTCTCATATAACATTGCTATTATATAATTTAATAAGATTTTCCATAATTGAGTCTATAGCACTGTAGATCTGTATTTTAGCATGCTAACATGTAATAGCACATATGCTTAATCATGTCATTTCAATTTAGGTAAAGACATAATCATACATTACACTTTAACATATTCTTTGAGCCATTACTCTAAAATAGTTATCAAGCTTCGAACCCAACCATGTAAGATCATAAATAACTACATTTATGTTTATTTGCACACTTTTATTCCACTAATCACATTACTTCTATATACAAGTAAAGTTAACATTTCAAATTATATGTATCATAGTAAGTACAAGAAATTATTAGGAATCATTTATAATCATCTAGACTTTTATATATATATCGGCCCATTAAAAAAAAGTTATACAACCGAATATAGTAACTTTAGATTCAACGATATGTATATACAACTAGGTATCTTGTTTCATAAACTCCAGCATCAAATGAACATTCATGAGTAGCATTTTTAATATTAACTATCATGTATGTATTCATATCCACATTTGAACTCTATTGCAGGCAACACTATGTTCATGTTCATTTCATACTTCAAAGCTGTACTTATAGTATACCATTTGCACATGCATATAATCTCTGCTACTAAGTGACATTCAATCATTTTCTATCTCATAGGGCAATTACATGCTCATGCACTCATAAATATGATCATAGATTGTACATACCTGTAGTACATTCGTATTTAATAAGATTGTTCTTGTAAGAATAATTATCAATATGTATACCTCTATCACTCATCAATCATATGCTATACATATATCAATATGTTTCCATATGGCACATACATTTAACTTTCATCATGAACTTATACTTGAACATATGATCTTTAGGCAACACATCATATTACAATCATATTATCATACACATATATGATTAACAATAATTTCATAATTATTCATGGAGCTATAATTTAACTATTAATGCACAATTTCCATGATGCATAAGTATACATTCATAGACAATTTTCAATGTAAAAGATACAATTATGCAAATCCATATATATATCCTTTGATACAAATTTATATACACATGAGTCTATAGCTCTCGTATACTTGCATTCAAGGCCTATTTTGTTCAGTTATATGTGTAACACATAAGGGTAACCTAATATAATGATAAAGGGAAATAAAAAGCAAAGTTATGGGCAAAAATCATGGTGTCGCACTCGCGACAGTGTATTTGGCCATACGAATTTTCACCCTGTTCCCAAAATCCTGCAAGCAGCTTAACAAACTCATTTTGTACATCATTTTTGAGACACTAAAAGGCATTTTTAGAAACATTTGTATTCTACAAAGTTGTAGATATACATTTCTAGTTTCTATAATATCAAACCACATCTCAATATCTATTATAAATTGAGAGATACCGTCCAAATACTGAAGACTGTTCATGAGCACAAGACTGCACACTTATCTGATTTACAAGCTAAGTTATGACCCATTTAGAGACAGAATTAGAATTTAACTTCTTCTTATGAAATCTTTTTCTATAAGTATAGTTTAATAACCAATTAGAATCATCTAATTATCGTGTCTAAAACTCAATATATTACAAAAATAACACAGCTAGGTCCAGTGAACTAAAACCCAAAATTTTCAAACTCATATGCATGACAATTTAAACATCAAAGATTGATGTTTTATTTCAAGTTACTCATCAAATATAATTTCATACATTGTATTTTAACATTTATATATTAACATCACTTTAAAATAAACTCAAATCAAGCTTTAAACAATTTTATTTATCCTAACTATATCAATTAACACATGCAAGAGGTAAATCTCTACATCTCCTCTTTTAACTATAACACTATATCAAAATACATCCATATCATATTGTAATCACATGTTTCTCTCAAATAAAAACACGTGCTTGAAAATTAAGCTCCCAAACCTGGATATGCAATTCAAATCTTCTTTAAATTTTCCTTTCACTCTTAGTCCTTTGCAAGCCCTTTTTCATTGTCTCTTCTACCTTCTTTTTATCCTTTGCATCAATTCATTCATTCAACAACAATCTTCCATCATTTATTTTAATCCATCATCAATCAAAATAAGAAGGAGATGAAGATGAAGAGATGAACTATCAAGTTAAAATATTTACCTTATAGTTTTATACTAATGATCTAGATTGAACAACATGCAATTATTTCCTCTTCAAGAAGACCTTGAGAAATCATCTATGGCTTTAAGAAATGAGAAGGAGAAAGGAAATTTCTGTAACTCTCTCTAGAATTTCGTCCACCACCATCTCTTATTAAGTTTCTCTTTCATTTCACTAGCAAAAAGACTATTTATAATAGTTAGGAAAATTCCCTTTTTCGTCCCTCAACAAGTTGCATGTCCTTTAATTAACCCACACCTTTTTGCATGTTATAAAGTGATCCCTCCATTTCTTGCATGTTATAAATTAACCTATTCATTTATTCTTTCTCTGAAATTAACCTCTTAATTTTTCATTTATTCACATTTGCCCCTAAAGATGCCGTATTTACAAATTGACCCCTAAACTAATACTTTATACTTCAATTGCACCCTTGAATATTATTATACCAACAATAATAATTTAATTATGCCCTTATAACATTCATACCATATAATTAAAACATTTATCACATAATTAATGATAACTTAATAATATTTTTGCCCAAATCAATATCTTAACTCTTAATAATTCATCCAATAATACTCAATTAGACTTTAATAATATGTAATTGCCCTTGAATTCTACTAGGGCCTATTTTGGGTCCTTACAGGATAACATTAGCAGCAGGCCATCTTGGAAGAGGGTTCTCCAGCTCTAAACTACTCTATGGATGAATCAGATTACTACTAAAGGAGTTTGCCTACGGTAGATGCTAAATCCAACTGTTAAGAGTTAATTCTCAAAATTCATAATAGAGAAATTACGACAGTTAAATTTAGTGTGTACTGTGTACCTTAGCTAAGACTTGACTCAAGTGTGTTTGCGCTTGTTTTTATCTTGTTTCAAGTATTGTCATTTGCGTTTGCTTCTTTTGAGCTTTGCTAATAATAAAGATAATAAAGCTTTGATTAGTTCTATTTCTTACTGATTTTCTCCAATATATAGAGTTTAGTTCCCGTAGAGTATATAAAATCTTGGTTTCTTCTGTTTTGATGCTCTATATGAGAAAATAATTTCTTCTTTTCTTCCTCAACTATTGCCCATCAGTCACTCATAGCTGTTTCGATAGTTAATTATTTTAGTGGTCACAAAAGGTATAGGAATAATCATACTATACTTGCCAAACTAAAAATGGAACGGTAATATTATCAAAATTTTTATTAATTTTACCAGAAGTAAATAGTACAATTTTAGTCCTCACACCTATCAATATAACTTCAAGCCACGTGAAATTAGAGTGACACTTTATAATTGAAAAATTAATTTATGATCCGATCAAATTTATTTGTGGTAAAACTTACGAAAGATATGTTGATTTTACAATTAAAAAAAATTCACCCTAATGTGAATATATTTATATTTTTGTGACCACTAAAATAATTAATTGTACAATTGAAAGGTCCATTTTGCTCAGATAATGAATTGATTGATAGCTGATATCCATTAATAGAAGTTGGTTAATAATTAATATTTAATTATTTCATAAAGTTATAAAAAGTTGTTACTGTTTGATTAAATAATTATCAATATATATATATATTTAATATAAGAATATATTTATACCGTATTTAATAATAAAATAAATTTTAATAAATTGTTTAAACTAATAACTTGATATAGAAAAAAAGGGTTTTTACAAAACTATACAAGAAAAAAAATAATAACAAAAAATACAACACTTCCCTAATCTTTTCATAAATACAACTTTTAAAATTTTTAATATAAAAAATACAACTTTTATTTTCATAAAATAACTTTTTGTACTTTATCTTGCTAAATTTTCTGTTCTCAATTTCAGAATTCTCCAATTTCTAACTTCCCTAATTTTTCACTATCCTCTCTCCAATAACCACCCTCTCCGATCACCGGCGACTCTTCATCTCCATTAATTTCGAGACCAAAAATCATTTTTGACGTTACTCTTCTCCTTCTAAATGGGGTTTTCAGGCCTCAACTACCTCTCTGGCAATAAATCTCCAACAAGTTCTTTCTACTTTAATGGCCAATCTCAACAAAGAAGATAACAAACAAGTCATTCCTCTTGGCCATGGTAACCCTTCTTCCTTCTCTCGCTTCCGTACAACTTCTATAGCTGAAGATGCCATCATTGATGCTATTAAAGGATATGCAGGTTTGCAAGTATTATTGATATATTTTATTAGTAATCTTGCAAATTTGCATTTTATGTGCTTTGTAATAGCTAGTTTGAGTTTGAAGGCATGCATTTCTACTAGGTTGGTTATGCTTACTTAGCTGAATAGTTGGACGTTCTTTTGAGCCAAATTACAAATGCAATTTGTTTTTTGGTACTTAAAAGTTAATTGTCTAGCTATGAACATCTAAATTAAAAATTGAGAAAAATATCATTGGCCATATGAAATTTTTGAGTTTTTGCTGTTAAATTCCTATACTTTTATTTTGCAATATTGAGAGTGAGACATATTGACTAACTTGTGATTTTACCATCATAAGTTAAGTTTGCCAGGAATACAATGAGATATATACATGCTCATATATACATTGTACGTTGCAAATATTTATATAAATAAACATTATGTATATGGTTTGACTGGTTAGTTGGTTGATGATCTAGTTATGTATGCTTGGAATCTATTTTGATTTGTTTGCTACTGTTACAGATTCCTAAGAGTAGGTGCATTGTGTCTGCTTCTTTCAATGGCTAATGTTACAGCTAATGTTAATATTAATTATCAAACAATTATGATCCTATTGTGCCATAAAATGTATGATTCACAAACAGTATTTTTAATAGCAAAATAGTATAAAAATCTATTAACTTATGTTTGCTTTCTTGATTCATATTGGAAAAATGATATGATTTGAATTTGTTCAACTAAGATGACTCTTCCTTCCCTCATCAGATCCATGAACAACCTTGTGAAGTCCTTATATGATAATGCATGGCAGTTGACCTTATAATGTGATATGAATGCCTTCGTTGTAGTTGCTATTCATAAAGCTAATTCAGTCTACTGAATATTAAATTTTAGTATTTGGGATGATGATCTAGAATTGTCTAGAAGAAGCTTTTCTTTCTCCATTCTTCTACTAATTTTTTGTTATTAGTGTTTCAAAAATTGGATTGATCTTCTGATGCAGTAGATAAGATTATAAGTTTTACTTTGCACTTTGTGACGAATAATACTATCTAATATGATAATTAAGCCATTTATGCATAGAACCTTTGGTACATCAACTAATTAATTAATCCTCACTTCCTGTGAGCTAAATAAAGAAAATTAGATAATGATTGTTGAATTTTTAGAATTGTAAGCAAATAATGATTGTTGAACTTCCTATCTATTTTAATTATTTTTGTATACTATTTAAACTATTATTATTGCTCCTTTAAACACATAATCTTGTGTAAGTTTCGTAATAAGATCTAAGATTCATTGCTTTAGTAACATGCATATCATTTATCTTATTAGAAAAGTCAAAACCTCATAGCCAAGGACTAGCTGCTTTTGTTATTAAATATTAAAATTTCAAAGGCTTAAGAGATTTGCAACTTGCTAATATAAGCTTAATTGATGCTAATGATGAATCCAATTTTATGTCACATACTCTTTACATAAAACTAATAAAGGAGATAGACACCTTAATCGTTACTTTATTATAGCCATGTGTCTAGTGACTGATTGATTTCATAGTGTTAGTTTGACATGGAGGAGTAAAATCATATATTCAAAATAGGATTTTGCTTCTTTACATTGTTGAGCTGAGAACAGGTAATTAACAAATGAATAAAAAATTTGAAGAAAATATTGGAAATAAATAGGCATTAAATTTTCAAGAGCTAATTTAACAACCGAACCTAAGTACATATGTAAAATGATACATTTATAGTTGATCAGCTAATAAGAAATGATGAAGCTTTTGACTCTTCTTGAGATTGCAATAACTAAATGTATCCGCCTTCTGCTCAGGCCAATCAAAGTGCTTGAACATAACTCTTTCATCCACCTACACATTAAACCAAGATCATTAATTCTGAAATTGAGATTAAGCATTAAACCATGTGCTAATAAGTAATTTTTTGAACTAATATACAATTCAATGCTCAAGGAAAATGAGAAGAACTGCAATGTTAAAATTTTTATACAAAACAAAAGCAATGACAATTCCAGATCAAATTAATGCTATTACTATTTTTATTGATACCTGTGGACCAAAGTCCATCAAGTAGAAATGTTAATTGTAATTTGTTTAGTCCTGTTATATCCTCCTAGACATTAGCATATGAAGGAACAATAAGTGTTGCTTATAATTTAGGTCCTATCATCATTGATGGAGAAAGTAGCATTCAAATTTTATCAAATTTTAGTAGAGCCTTCACATAAGCAGGGTTAGCATTTAATACCTACATATTTTTTTCAAAACTATTAGAAAAAATACTTAGTGATGCAAGTGACATGTGCAATTAGTTTTAGAGCAATTGACTTTCAGAAGTTATACTGCTACATTCCTATATAATCTATTTTCTTAGGCTTATCTAATTAAGCAATTACAAAAATTAACAGTCATATTGGAATCCCAGTGACATCTGCCTTACCCGCTGAGCACTGAAATCCTATTACTAAATATGATTTTCACACGAGAATCAACAACTACTAAATTAATCAATATAGATAATAATTTAATAAACATGACACCCTACTAGAACTATTTAATCTAGCAAAAAATACTTTGTTGCAATACTCGATGGACATTTTGCATTCTCCCATTTTGAGGTAGCATGCAGCCAGGTTCAAGTTTAACAAATTCTCCAAACAGGTAGAGAAAAAGAAAAAATATGTAATCAAAGAAATTTAAGATGGAATAATACACAGCTCTTTTGGTTACTCTAAAGGAGTTGAATGACTCACTCTTATATCTACAAAAACCTTGCATTCCTCATTATTTTAGGGATTGACATAGTTAAATTCCCTAAGCACCCATTAAGCAATTGCCGTACAGTTTCATAAATGCAAGCTTAAATATTTAAGAAACCAAAAAAAAAAGAAAAAAATGTCCTATAAATACATAGAGAGTGCAGCATAGCAACATAACAGCCTCCTCAAGTTCAATTTCAAAGTTTCACCACTTAGATCTAAGTTTCAATCCAATCATATTTTGAAGAAACAAATCAAAAGCAAGATATAGAAAGAGAAGATACCAAAAATGCATGGAGAATGTGTGCATGATTAGAGACTAGATCGATTTGCGGTACTACCCTTCTTCTTTCTCTTTTTCTCTATTTCCAAAATTTTGAAATGCTTCCTTCTCTATAGCTGCAGAATGCAATATGCAAAAATTGAGGCTCCAAATGAGCCAAGCTAGGCCTTAATTAGATACTAATCACTGACAATAGAGAGAAAATTCCTGATTGCCAAAAAAAAGAATATGTCGGTGAACGTTGAATAATGAGAAAGATAGCAAGAAGGATAAAGAATGAAGAACGATGGAATAAGTTTCTTTGATTTAGTTGTATTTTTGAAAATATAAATTAAAAAAGTGAGAATTATGAAACAACATAAAAAATAGTTGTATTTTTTGAAAAAAAAAAGTTAAAAAAGTTGGCACTTGAGGTAATTTCCTCTAGAAAAAATATGTTAATCGCTAAAATCGATTCACTTAAGAGACTAAAGGGGACTTTTTAGAACAATTTGCAACGATTTGTTTTTACAAAATAGAAAAAGAAAATTAAATGGGTGCTGATGCGGTGTTAGCCAATGCAAATTTGTGGACTCCATTTAGTATAAAACAAGCACATTAAATGCCAATTTTGATACAATTTACAACTGAAATTATAGGGTTCACACATATCAGAAATGGCAATTGTGCTGCAAGTTTTTAATACTGCTGTAGCACCATATTTTTAATTTTTTAAAAAATAAATTATATAAAAATGTTGCAATATATTTTTATTTGGATGACTTCTCATATTGGCTATTTCCTTTATTACTTGATTTATTTCTTACATTCATTTGTTTCCTCAATTTATTTGTTTCTTATATAGATCAAGTTTTGTGTCTATAAATACTCACATTGTTATCATTTTAAATACATAATAATATAATAGAGAAATCATACTTCTCATTTTTCTTTATATTTTGTTCTGATTTTACTTTTATTTATAACACGTTATCAGCTTAGCCTCTATTGATTATTGGAAGTCGGTGGTTTACAACAACCTAGCTCGAAGAAATCAAAAATTATAATTTACAAGATTAAACGGTATGTAGATTTAATTTGTAAGCCTTGAATTATTTTAATTCTCATGAGTTAATGAGATTGTTTAAGGGTTGAGTAATTATACACTACAATAAATTTTCAAAAACTTCAATATACGAAATTAAAAAAAATAGCATTTTCCATTCTCCATTACCATTTATTTTGCCGTGGACATTAACATGATTGTAGTGATTTGTTTTGCATAATTACAAATTGATCATTGCTTAATTATATTTTGATCCTTATATTATATATATGATGAATATATTTTATGTAAAGCCATATTTTGGTTTTCAATTTACTATATGCATATTTTTATCATGTGCAATATAATTATTTGTAGACTCTTGAAGAGTTATAATGTAATTACTCGAATACAATTTGTTATATTTCTCCAATATGTCCTGTAGAAATTTATTTTTAAAAGATATTCACTGAAATAGATATCATTTTGAGACTGAGAGAGAAATACTCGAGATCTACTTTGTATAAGATAAGTAATATTTTTTTAAAAGATAATTTGATTTTATTTTGATACAAATATTAGCAAACTTAAAATTTACTAATAGATACAAATATTAGTAACCTGAAGTTTACTAATTATTGTATAAATATTAGTAACCTATTGTTTACTAATTATACAAATATCGGTAAACATGAAATTTATTGATTAAGTGATACTAATATCAGTAAACCTGAAGTTTATTGATTATAGTAAAATTAAAAATTGAAACAAATACTAATAAACATTAAGTTTATTAACTGTCACAAATATTAGTAAACACGAAGTTTACTAACTATTTAATATTAATATTAAGAAACTCGATGCTTATCAATTGATATAAATATTGATATAATAAAAATAGTAAACATGAAGTTTACTAATTAATAATTGATTATTTGGCATGACCGGTTTGATCAGTCTGGATCAATTATATAATGCATAAATTATTGAGAATTCATACATAAATATTTATTAAAGAACCATAAGTTTCTTTTAGTTCAATTTAAGGAATTCTCATAATCTACTTGTTCTCAAGAAATATGACTAAAGTATCACTAGCTAATAAAAGGACTAAATTTCTTTCATTCTGGAATGAATAAAAGATAATATATGTGGGCCAACTATCCACCATGTGAACCACTCAAATGTTTTATAATTTTTGAAAGATATATCGATAAAATGGTCACATGTGTGTTTATTATCAACTCACAACCTACAGTTTGTGAGATTATTCAAATTAAGTGCACAATTTTCAAAATATGCAATCAAGATATTTTCTTGATGATACTAGTGATCATATGTCACGGGTAAATGATTGTTATAAGCTCATTGTACATATTCATACTCAAAGGTTTAGCAAAAATATTTATTTAATGCCTCCGAATAATTGCTAGATATTTTTATGAGAATGATAGTGTTATTTTTATATATGGATATATAATTGATGTAAGCAATACTTACATGTGTTATGCCAATAAAGATTATAAAATTCCTCAATTACAATTTTAGTTGAAAATTACATTTTAATTAATAGCTTTTCTAATATCAGGGGAAGAAAATAGCTAAAATAAATAAATATATTATGTATATTTTAGATCCTCATATCGTGAACCTGAAGTTCAAAAGATTAGTTAATTATGATGCCAATGTATTTGTTAGTTTATAAATATTTATTATATCTCATTTGTATTAGCTGCAAATGCTCTAATTCTAACAATATCCCAGCAGGACAATTTGCTTTGTAAGGTAAATTATTTGGTTCCAAATAAAAATAAAATTTATAAATGGCAAAGGGCAAATAAATCTATATGATCATATTATGGAGACGGGTACTCTTTAAAAAACCTATGACATAACTAATTTTTAAAATCCTAGAAGTGGTTCAAGTACCTGAAATTAAATAAAAGATCTCAATATGCCATTTGTTATTAAAAAGAACCAAAAAGGATAAAGTTGTCAACAATATTTCTGTATAAAAATATTAAAATTGATATTTTCAACATAGTAAGGATCTTAAAATTAAATTTATTGAAAAATACATATATTAATTGCATTCAATATGAATTTTTGGACCTGTAGTTCAAAATATATAAAAAAATATGATGCCAAAAGAATAAATTGATATTTATGCAATAAATAACGAAGTCGTAAAATAAGATTTATTTTATGACATTTATTGCAATGGATTGGCATAGATTGTAAAAATACACATTTTCTTATAATAAATGCAATAAGTTTTTTACTGTTTGTCATATTGGTAATACGTTAGTATGTAACTAATTGATATTATTTGTCTATTTAATAATAAAATTACATATAATTTCTAAAAGATTTATCATGCATGAAACATATAAATACTTTTGAAAATTTTTATTTAATACAATTATATGCATTGGATTTTATGTATATGATTGTGAAGTGTTATAGTTTACCTATTGTCATTATTTATTTATGATTTTAATTGCTGAAACTTTTGAAGAGTTCAAAATGCTTTAATGAATTTTGTACACTAAATTTTGTTTTGAATTAAATATCGAGTACCATTTGATTGAAAGAAAATTTTTATAATGTGATTATATGTTTATATATTATCTTCCATTAAGTACTCCAATAGTTGTAAAGTTACTAAATACAACATATTCCATTATCATAAATTATTGCTATTAATACATTATGTAAATATGCATTACATGGTAATTGTCAAATTCTTACTTAAAATTACATATTGTTTTAAAGATTTTAGTTCTCTATATAATTATATATATTTTATTTGTATAATTTTATTATCTTTAAGTAATTTTTTAGAAATATTTGAATTAAGTTATTAAATGCATTCATTTGTTATAGCTATTATATTATTTTATTGTGTACATGTCATTAAATTATTTTTATTACATTTATTTCATTCCTTCAAATTAATGAAGTAATATAAAATTATGGCCATAAAAATGGTATGTTCAAGAAATGTTAATTATTACTATTATATGATTAATTTTCACCACCAGAAGTGGTTGATAATTAAGAGAAAGAACGAGAATGGTTAAAAAAATTATTTCAGAATACATAACTTATTTATGATATATCATAAAATTACATTGGTCATATACCCATTGTACGTATAACTATATTATTAGATTTTATAAAATTTTTCATCTTAAATGAATGAAAGATGTGTAGATGAATTTGTACGTGCTTATGTACAACAAATAATTTTATAAAATAATTTTTATTTATTATTTTTTAGGTCATACATCATATATCCAAAAGATATATAGTGAGCATATCCAGAAGATATATGACTTATTTTTAGAAAAAAAACTTCATAATATTACGTATCAAAACTCTGCATGCACAAATTTAAAGTTGTGTACCAATATTTTTATAAAAGAAAGAAATATACACGTTATACTCTTTTTTCCTTAACTAAGGTTTTTAATGAGGCAACTTATAATGTGTATTAAAAATATTATGTACTTTTTTTTCCTTTATTGGATTTTGATCCCACAGGGTTTTTCCTAGTAGGGTTTTAATAAGGCATAATACATGGACATTTAAGGAGAAGTATGTACTATAAATTTCATGATTGTGAATATCCATAACTCTTTAAAATTGATAGCATGACTAATCAAATGGAAAAGGCAAACATTATTGTCCATACAGGATATTTTGTAATATTGTTAATGAATTTAAAGTCCACTAGAAGCATGATGATATTTTAATATTAATTTTTGAAAGAAAATCTTAATATGGATAAGTCTTATCCACTAAGCATTCTAATGGTTGTTCGCTCTCTTGATGTCAAGAAAGATCCTTTTTGTCCACAAGAAGATAGCGAAGAGATTTTTGGTCCTAAAGTACCATATCTTAGTGTAATGGGTGTACTTTTATATCTTACAAATAGCACTAGATCAGATATAGCTTTTCCAATTAATTTGCTAGCAAGATTTAGTTTTGTAACAACTCGAAGGTACTGGAATGGAGTAAAACATGTTATCTTCGTGACACTTCTGACATGGGTTTATTTTTTTTTCAAAAGGAGTAAATTTAAAATTGGCAAGTATGCTGATGCTGGATATCTATCAGATCCTCATAAAGCTCAGTCACAGACAAAAATATTAGTCATCCATGAAGCAAGTCGTGAATGTGTGTAGTTGAGAACCATGACTCAACATATTGAGGAAACAAGTGGGTTGGTGGTGGAAAAAAAGTCAACAAAATTGTATGAGAATAATACAACATGTATCTCACAACTCAAAGGTGGCTACATCAAAAGAGAGAGAACCAAACATATCTCATCAAAAATTCTTTTATACTCATGAACTTATAAAAGAAAGGCAGATCGATGTTTACAAAGTTCGTTCAAGTGATAATCCAGCAGATTTGTTCATAAAGGCCCTACCAAGTTTAATTTTCAAGAAATATATGCACAATATTGGAATGCGCCAATTAAAGAACTTTGTGTGATTCATTTTATTGTTGAGGGGAAGTACATATGAAGGAAAAATCCTTCGCTAAGTTTTTATCCCACTGAGTTTTCCTTAGCAAGATTTTAATGAGCCATGTTCATAATGTATAGTCATTCAAGGGGAAATGTTGCGATATATTCCTATTTGGATGACTTCCCATATTGGTTATTTCCTTTATTATTTGATTTCTTTCTTATATTCATTTGTTTCCTCAATTTATTTGTTTCTTATATAGACCAAATTTTGTGTCTATAAATACTCACATTGTTATTATTTTAGACACATAATAATATAACAAAGAAATCATATTTCTCATTTTTTTCTCTATATTTTGTTCTAATTTTACATTTATTTATAACAAAAAAAATATTTTTTATATAAAATCAAATATTGATGCAAAAAGAAACGTACTTAAGTAATTAATTTAGTATTTTGTTAATGATAAATTAGCTCTCTATGCTAGAGGAGGATACAAACATCTAATGAATAAAAAAGATAGGGATAATTTTAAGTGGATCAGAATGTTTAAGTTTTATTAATTTTCTTTCATTAATTGCCTTTTTTTACTTTATTTTTCATAATCCAATTAAAGTTACAAATATTTATTAAGCGAAAAATTTTGGGGGTGATCATAGGAGTATCCATTATGAGAAAAATATTTATTTTTCTCATTAATTTTGATATCATGTAAAATGTCTACTATTTAGTGTGTATTTTCTTTTATTTAAGTAGTTAAGTATGTAACATTATGTGTATTTTATGTGTTTATGTTTAGTTTATGTGTTTATTTGTGTTATAGGTCAAAGTTGGTGCAAATGTGAAGTGATTTGAGGAAATGGTGAAGGATTCGAATGAAGCTGACGAGTCATGAAGAGGCTCATGACTTAGATAGAATTGTATGAGACATGAAGGTGCTCACGAGTGTAACAGAGGCGACACATTCACGAGTCGTGAAGGCATTCACAACTCGACAGGAAAATGAGGAGGCATTCACAAGTCAGAGGACATTCACGAGTGAGGAAGACCTGATGGAGTTCACGACTCGTGAAGACATTCACGAGTCGATCAAGGCACCTATTTTCAAACGATGCCACCTTTCAGTACCCGATTTCTCAACCAACCATCAAGACTTTTTAGGGCAACTTTTTATATTGACAACCATTCTGAAGGTACATGTTTGTAGAGTTAATCTCTATAAATATAGGAGTAAAGCTCTAAAGGGAGGATCGAAGAAAATTCATTAGTTTACTTAGAACATTTTAGTTATTTTTGGACAACACGTTTTACTTAGTTTGTGGATGATGACAAAAGAGCAAAGCCAAAGAAATAAGAGATATATCAGAAGGTCTTATTAGAAAGTAAACCCTGGGGAGTGATGATGTTTCTTTTCTCTTATTCATTTTCATTTCAAATGTGTATTTGGCTAAGTTCTTTTGTACATTATAACTATGCAATATAATTTGTTCTAGACATGTTTATTAGTTTTACGTATGAAGTATGATTTAAATTTATTTGGGTGCATTGATTTTCTTAATATGCTTGATCACCATAATTAGCATGATAGTCAATTTATTCACAATGAAAATTAGAATTCTTTGATGGAAAGACAAATAAATTTACTTGAAGCATTGAATTCACGTAGAGATAAGGAATTCACTTTAAGGGGTTAAAGAATTGGCATAGAACTTCATAATTTTTATTTATCTCTATAATATCATGAGAATGCTTATAGACTCTAAATAAAAACACCTTTAATGACAATGAGAATTTCTTTGAAGAAACTTGGCTAAATTCTCCAATCATGTCATTCATATAATTGTTTAAATGATTCTTAAATGAAATTGTTTCTCTTAGTTATAATGTATATTCAAAACATCCTTTAAGTCATCTATCATCCAAAATTGACTTAATATATTTAAAGTAGTTTAGTCATTGAATTAAATGCATAATTCTTATTTCATTTGTTACCTATCCATCTATTTCTTGTTATTTCAATACAAAATTGCTCTATTCCCTTTGGAACGATACCCTACTCATACTATACGCAGTCTAGTGAGACTAAAGGTTCAAATGAATCTCCATCAGATTTTGGCGCCGTTGTCGGGTAATGGTTTAAATGAATTTTTATTGATTGAAAGAAAGTAGTAAATGCTTTAGGATTGTATGATATAAATTAGTTATTTTGATGTATGAATTTTTATATTTTGTTTTATTTTATTCTTTGTAAAAGTATTAGAGTTTTTGTTATGATTATAGACTAAAGTACTTGTGATTTTGTGTAGGGAACTTAGAAAGAAGCAACAAGAGGAACTTAGATTGCAATTAGAAGAAGAACAAAGTGCTAAGTTAGAGGGAAGTCATAATATTCCAATTATGGCAAGAGACGAAAGGAGAACGCTTGGTGATTTTGCTATGCCCAATATCTCAAAAAGTTTTGAAGGAATAGTGGCGCCGGCTATTGCTAACAACAATTTTGAGATCAAACCGACAGTCATACAAATGGTACAAAATAACCAGTTTGGAGATTTATAAAGGGAGGACCTTTATGCTCATATCCTTGCTTTTCTTAATATTTGTGCTACATTTAAAATTAATGGAGTGAGTAATGATGCCACTAGACTTAGGTTATTTCCATTTTCTTTAAAAGAAAAAACATAAATTTGGATTGCTAATATACCTAGTGAGACAATCACTACTTGGGATCAACTTAAAAAAGGTTTTCTTTATAAGTATTTTCCACCACATAAAATAGAAAAATTTAGAAATCAAATATCTACTTTTAAACAAATGCCTAATGAAACTATTTATACATCTTGAGAAAGATTTAAGGAACTCCAACGGCAATGTCCTCACCATGGCTTGTCGGATTGGATAATTCCTCAAATCTTTTACATTAGGCTAATGGAGGAAAATATAAATATTGTAAATGCTGCTTCAAGTGGAAAATGGTTGGAGAAAACTGCCAAGGAAGTTAAAACTTTGTTGGAGGAATTGGCCTCACAAGGCTACATGGAAGAAGAACCCACCATGGCTAAGGCTAAGGGATTTTTGGAATTAGATTCCATTAATCTCTTGACAGCTAAAGTTGAAGCCTTGACTAAGTTGGTAAGTAATTCTCACTCTAATATTGAAAATGTGAGTCAAGTATGTGAAAAATGTGGTGGACCTCATATGTATGCTAATTGTAGTGAGGGGTCTAGTGAGGATGTAAGTTTTGTCCAAGAAAGTTATAATCAAAAGATGGGTCAAAATTCTAATTATTATAATCCTCAATGGAGGAACCATCTTGGTTTTTCTTGGTCTAACCCAAATGCTCAAATTAACCCTCCAAATAATAATCCTATAACCAAATTACCTAATCCTTCAGCTTTTCCAAATAAACCACCTTTTAACCGCCAACAACCTAAATCCCATCTTGAGAATTTAATGGATCAATTTGTTAACCATCAAATGACCACAAACAAGCAAAATGAGGAACAATTTAAGCAAATAAATACAAAAATTGACCAACTTGTTACCCACAATAAGATTTTTGAAACCTAATTGGCTCAACAAGCCACTTCTAGTGTTAAACCAATAGGCAAACTCCCAAGTCAACCAGAATTTTTGCCTCATGAATTGGTTCAATCTATTATGTTAAGGAGTGGGCAAAAGATTGAGAGTAACATTAGAGGTAATGATGATCTTATTGTTGATGATGAGCATGTTTTAGATGCTAGTAAAAATGATGATGTGATGAAGAAGCCTAATGAATCTAAGGAAAAAATGACCTCATCTAAGGAAGATGATCTTAAAATTAATTTAAATGTTTTACCATTCCCTCAAAGACTTATTAGAAGGAATCTTGATAAGCAATTTGGAAAGTTTTTGAATTATTTGAAGGAACTTACTATAACTATACCCTTTGTGGATGCAATTAAAGATATGCCTTCATGGGCAAAATTTTTAAAAGAAATTGTAAGTCACAAGGGTCAAAGAAGGCTTAATCCAACTTTAAAAGAGGTAGTGAGGAAAGAAATAATTAAATTGCTTGATAATGGCATAATTTATTCCATAAGTGATAGTAAGTGGGTGAGTCCTATTCAAGTTGTTCCTAAAAAGGGTGGCTTAACTATTATTCCTAATGATAATAATGATTTAATTCCTACTAGGACTATCACGGGTTGGTGTATGTGTGTGGACTATAGGAAATTGAATAAGGCTACAAGAAAGGACCATTTTCCTTTGCCTTTTATTGAATAAGTTATAAAAAGATTAGCTAATTTTTCTTATTTTTGTTACTTAAATGGTCTAAGTGGTTTTTATCAAATACCTATACATTCACATGATTAATCTAAGACAACTTTTACATGCCCATATGAAACTTTTGCATTTAGGCAGATGCCTTTTGGTTTGTGTAATGCACCAACCACCTTTCAAAGATACATGTTCTCTATTTTTAGTGATCTCATTGATCAATATGTAAAAGTTTTCATGGATGACTTTAGTGTGTATGGCACTACATACGAAAATTGTTTACCTAATCTTTCTAAGGTGCTTGATAGATGTATGGAGCATAGTTTGGTTTTAAATTGGAAGAAGTGTCATTTTATGGCACAATAGGGTATTGTCTTAGGACATTTAGTCTCTAGTAGGGGGATTGAGGTTGATAGAGCTAAAATTAAAATTATTGCTAATTTGCCTCCTCTTAAAAATGTTAGAGATGTTAGAAGCTTTCTAGGTCATGTTGGATTTTATAGAAGGTTCATAAAAGATTTTTCTAAGATATCTAAACCTTTGTGCACATTACTAAGCAAGGATGTTGACTTTCATTTTGATGAGGCATGTCTTAATTCATTTGAAACTCTTAAACATGCTCTTGTCACTTTATCGGTGTTGCAACCACCAAATTGGGAGCAACCATTTGAATTAATGTGTGATGCTAGTAACTTTGCTATTGGGGCTATTTTAGGACAAAGAATTGACGGGAAGCCTTCTGTCATTTATTATGCTAGTAAGTTACTAGATGATGCCTAAATTAATTACTCCACGACTGAAAAAGAACTCTTAGCCATTGTATATGCATTTGATAAATTTAGGGCTTATCTTGTAGGGCAAAAAGTTATAGTTTATTCCGATCATGCTGCCCTCAAGTATCTCTCGACTAAAAAAGATGTTAAGCCTAGGTTGTTAAGATGGATTTTAATGTTACAAGAGTTTGATTGGGAAATAAGGGATAAGAAGGGAAAAGAGAACTTAGTTGCTGACCATTTATCCAGGTTAACACAAAGTGTCTTGAAGGATAATGATGATGGGGTGCCTATTGATGAAGCTTTTCATGGGGAACATCTTTTTAGTGTAGTTTCAAAGGATGTTCCATGGTTTGCTGATATAGCAAACTATTTAGTAAGTGGTGTACTTCCTTATGGTCTTGATTATAGGCAAAGGAAGAAATTCCTTCATGTTGTTAAGTTTTACTATTGGGAAGAGCCCTTATTATATAGAAGATGTACTGATGGGCTGATTAGGAGGTATATTCCTTATGAGGAGTGTAAGGCCCCTAACACGACCCTAATCTATTTTTCATATTTAAATAGGATTTTTAATTGATTAAGATTAAATTAAATAAGGAATTTGTATAAGTATAGGTTAAGAGGGGGTAAATTATCATGTTATTATGATTTTGCATGAAAATAAAATTGTAAAGCATGGTTTAATGTTAATTAAGGGTGAAATTGAAGTAAAAAGGTGTTACTTTGGGGTAAATGTAATGTTTTGGAAACTCAAGGGTTAAATATGGATAGAAATGATTGTTTAAAGGTCAATTTGAGAGAAGGAATAAATGGATAGGTTAATATTTGAAAGGAATTAAATAGAGAGGTTAAAGTTTAACATGCAAATTTTCAAGGGACTAAAGAGGGGATTTTCTTTGTTGGTATAAAAGGCTTGAGTTAGTAGAGATGGAGGTGTCGTGTAGATGTGTGCTGATCGGCATGTAAAGGAGAGAAAAAAACCAGAAAAATCTTCATCTCATCCTTCTCTCACTCCCATTGATTCATCTCAAACATTTAGATGATAATTTTAGTTGGTTAATCAAGAGTATAATGCATTAAACTTAAGGTAATTAAACTATTAATTGGACCCTTCATCATCTTCTTCTTCTTCTTTTCATTTTGACTGAAAAGAACGTTAATAGTGCTGGAAACTTGTATGTCATTCATTTTGTGAAGGAGAAGAGGAAGGAAGGAAGAGCAGAGGAAAGTGTATTGCTAGAGGTTGAAGACTTTGGGTTTGTCAGCCAAGGTATGGGAATTTAGGCTATTCATATTGCATGTGAAATTGATTGTTGGAATTGGGTAGGATTTACAGAATTCAAAGTTACATTTTGCTGAATTTTATCGATGTGAGGTTGAAGAAGTCTGTCCTTGTCAAGTCGTGAATGTCTTCACGAGTCGTGAACTTTTGTCCGACTCGTGAAGCTCTTCACGAGTCGTGCATCTTCTTCCAATGTTGGGTCACTCGTGAAGCTCTTCACGAGTCTTGAACATTAGTCCAACTCGTGAAGCTCTTCACGAATCATGAAGTATAGTTTTTCTTCTCCACTCGTGAAACTCTTCATGAGATGTGAGTTTTGGCCTTATAAGCTTCACTCATGAACCTCTTCACGAGTCGAACATATCGTCACGACTGAATGACCTGTCTGGAATGTTTTGCTCATAAGTTGAGTTATAGAACAGAAAATTGAATGATTCTTTTTGTATTGGAAAATAGACTTCTCTACCTATATTTCATATGAAGTAACCTAGACTTGAATCTGCCTTTAAGTACATGGAATTTAGGATTGAATCCGGACTAGTTCCCTAGACTGCACATAGAAACAGACTTCACAGTAATGGACATATCTTTTTGTAGAGAGGTTGAAATGTTACAAAATGAAATTCTAGAAAAATTAGAGACATGAAAGTCTAACTTTGATGAAGAAATGTTGGTTTAAATCCTTCTAAATTTTACATTATAATTTGTTCTAAATGACAGTCCACACAATTTGGTTTTTAAAACAGCCTGTAGTATTTTTCAAATAACTCAAGCTATAGGTCAGATATAGAGATGAATTTTGATGCTCTGGAAACTAGACACATAGGGGGATAAAATTGTAGGAGATAATCTGGACTAAAAATGACCTTTTCCTTTCCAAGTGTGGCTCACAAGTTGAGTCCGGTATGCTGCCCTATACAGATTGTTGATGCACTTGACTTTATGATTATTAATTAAATTCAGATAAATAGTCGTTTTTATGATAGTAAAATAGAATTGGACAGGGCATGTAATATGACTATCGACGAAAGAACTATATGCATACATGTACATTCGTTGTGTATATGAATAAGGATTAATGGTGAAATATCTAACCTATACATGTAATTAAACTTGTACATGATTGTCATATGCCTAATTGATGTGTACATATGTAATCCTATGATATGAAAGTGTACATGATCTGAATGATGATAAATGCATATATATATATATATATATATATATATATATATATATATATATATATATATATATATATATATATATATATATATATGTAAACATGCTTATAGGAATAAGCCTACTATGAGCGAATGTACCCACAGGTATGTACATTTACGATTATGTACATAAATGTATGAGCATGTAAATGCCCTATGAGATAGAAGATGTTGTAGCATGACTATGAACATGTGAGACACTTAATGGGAACATGATCAAGTATATGATATGATGATTATATGTCTTGCCTATATGTCATGATGCAAACTTATAGTCACTTGAAATGGATGAGCTAATTGTGTAATTTTGCTTATGAAATGTGCATATATCTGTTTATGCACCATAGAACTTATAGTTTTACAAGACTCTATATATGTACAAACAGTACACTATGAATATAGTCTTACTATGTGAATTGAATACGAATATAGTTCTGCCTGCGATAGAGTTTTAGATGTGGATAGATAGGTGCCTATAGGAAAATTACAGCTGCCATAGTTTGGCCCAATTGGGTCCATAGTATATATGATCCCGTTTGGATCATGATCAGCCCCGTTTGGGTTGATAGGCGACCCCGTTTGGGTCTGTTTGACCGGTCCACAGTATAATTTGGCCCCATTTGGGTCTATAGATCTGATATCTTTGGATATCCTTCTTTTGATACCAATGTGTATCCATAGTTCCCGTTATCCACTGATAAAGCTAAGGCAGGCTAAACGTTATTCATTGTAATGATCAAAAAAATTAAACAGTTAAAGTTATTTGACTAAAGATTGATATTGAGGATTACATTGTTGGTTTGTCCACAGGTACTATGTTTCATTTGAATATGTTTACATGGGAAATTGTTGTCTATATGAATTATGAATATGAGAATATTTGTTACTCTTATGGGTAAAATGTTTAGGTACATGAGGATATATTTTATGCTTTAAAGTATTTGTTTTTAATGACATGATATGTTGTACATGTTATTTATTATACACATTGTATGTATATTTTGATGACCGTTATGAGTGGTCATCCATCTATAGATATTCCCCACTAAGCTTTATAGCTTAGCATGAGTTATTCATCTGTGTAGGTACTGTTACCAAGACTTTTGCTCAAGGACGATCTCTGTATCAGGAAGGGCCAACTACGGACTATTAATCTTGATGTAGGATGTATTTGTAATAGTATTATCATATGTTTTGCTTTATGGCCAGTTATGTTATAAAATGTATATAACTTATGAGAAATTTTGTAACTCACAAGTAGTAAAGCTAAGAAGAGTATGCATGCATGTGATATACATAAAGTAACATTCATATAGAATAGTATGCATGATACTAAGTATGAAATGCAATACAGGAATAGACTAGTAACACATACATAAGTTATGAACCGTATGACATGATTAAAGGTAAAATGATAGTTAAACAAATATATTGCATAAGCATTATTAATAGTAATCAAATTATCAGATAAATAGGGTTTTGCATAGAGGGTGCTACAAGGAGGTTAGTGATGTGGTGGCTCATTATCATTCATATGTTGTAGGAAGTCACTTTGGAGTTGCTAATATAGCTTCCAAGGTATTACAAGCTAGGTTTTGGTGGCCTACATTGTTTAAGGATGTCAAAGAATTTGTGCTTAGTTGTCATAAGTGCCAAAGAATGGAAAATTTATCTAAGAGGAATGAAATGCCTTTAAATGGTATTTTAGAAGTTGAATTATTTGATTTTTGGGGTATGGATTTTATGGGACCATTTCCTAGTTCTTTAGGTAATAAATATAGTTTAGTCATGGTTGATTATGTATCCAAATGGGTGGAAGCAATTCCAACCATTACTAATGATGCTAAGGTGGTTAAGAAAATGCTTAAGAAACTTATATTTCCTAGATTTGGAACACCTAGGGCAATTATTAGTGATGGTGGATCTCATTTTTGTAACAAGGTTATAGAACAATTATTGAAGAAGTATAATGTAACCCATAAAATTGCTACACCTTATCACCCTTAAACTAGTGGACAAGTTGAAATTAGCAATAGAGAGCTTAAGTGGATATTAGAGAAAACGGTCTCTAGATCAAGAAAAGATTAGGCACTTAAGCTAGATGATGCTTTTTGGGCTTATAGAACAGCTTTTAAAACTCCCATAGGCCTTACTCCTTATCAATTAGTTTATGGTAAATCTTGCCATTTGCCTATTGAAATTGAACATAAAGCCTATTGGGCAACTAGGATATTAAACTTTGATATGCAACAAGTTGGTAGGAGGAGATTGCTTCAATTGTAAGAACTTGAGGAGCTTTGTATGAATGCTTATGAAAATGCTAAGTTATATAAAGAGAGAACTAAATCATGGCATGATAAGCATGTATTAAAGAAAGAATTTAAGGTTGGTGACTTAGTTTTGTTGTATAACTCAAGATTGAAACTATTTCCTAGAAAATTAAAGCCGAGATGGTCAGGTCCTTTCAAGGTGGTTAAAGTTTTTCCTTATAGGGCTGTTGATATTGCTTATAATAAAGGGGAGGTCTTTAAGGTTAATGGATATAGATTGAAACCTTATTTCATTGGTGATGCCTTAGTTCCTGCCCAAACAGTTTCTTTATTAAATTCATCTCCAGCTAGTTAATATTTTTGTTTTAGGATTAACTCTCTTAGTTTAGATTTTATTTGTTCTATGGATTTTTTTTGGTTATGTTTTAAGAATTTTTTAGTCTTCAATTTTCTTATCTTATTTTTCTTTTGTCTTCTTGAAATTTGGATTGAGGTTGGTATGTTTTGCAGAAAAATTTGCAGCATAGGAACCTATTCACGAGTAAGGTTCGACTCGTGAAGATGTTCACGAGTGCTCCAAAAGCAAAAGCTTCACAAGTCGTGAAGTTTTTACCGAGTCGTGCAATACAGGATCGACTTGTGAAGGGATTCAAAAGTAACACAGAAAGGAAAGGATCACGAGTCGTGAAGGTTTGTTCGACTCGTGAAGATGTGCCATGTTCCAAAGTAGGTAAATTTTCACATGTGCCACATAACAAAATTTTCACAAGTCATGAAGTTTTGTCCGACTCGTGATTCACTATTTCTAATTTTTATCGAGTCGTGAATTTTAACTTGTTTTCCTTCTTATTTTGTTTTTCTTTCTTTCTTTTACTTCTTAAACATTTTAACTAATCATCCCTTACATTGTAATTTTACTTAACTGCACTAATTTTATTTAAAACAAAGGGGGAACAGTTACACGTAAAATTAGGGTTTTGTGAATCAACGTGACTTTTCATTGTCGATTCACTTTCCCCTCTTCATTTGTTTATAAATACTGCAGTTACCACTTTATTTCCCACACTTCTTTTTCATTCTTCACTCGTGAACTTTTTTTTCTTTGGCTTTGTCTGTCATTTCTCTTCTCTTTCTTACTCTTCTTTTTTGCTACTCATTTGCGTGTGTTGCTTCTTCATCTTCTTCTTCTTTTACTTCTATGCTCTTGCATTTCTTTTTCTCTGTCTTTCTCTTTTTCAATCATGGTGAGAACAAAGAATGTGTCATCTTCAAGGGGACAGCAAAGGGCAGATGAAGCACAGCTTGAAAGTCTCTCAACACAATTTGGTGCTCCATTTTCTATTTCTTCTATCCATGAAGGTAATCGCTTCCTTGCTCTCAAGGATAGGGCAATCTCTCAATGTACGTATTTTCCAGACTCTTTCCTTAAACAAATGGGTATGCTTGATGGTGTAAATGACATGTTATCTCAATGTGGGTTTCTGCGTTTTGTTAATATGCATGAACACTTTTATACTGATTTAGTCTTAGAATTTTATACTAATTTGAAAGAGAATGAACAAAATTCTAGGCTAGTGGACTTTCGTTTAAATGGTATTGATCATACACTAATTTATTTTATGATGCATTGCATTTTTGCCTTTAAAGCATCTGGATTATGTGATCTTTGTAAGGACTCCAACTATGGTCCTAATTGAATTATGGTAAATTAATGAGGATTAAGATTTAATAAGGCAAATTATATTATTTTGTATTATTAAAGTTAAGTCATATAAAGGGTATACTAGTAATCATGCACATAGGTATTGAAGTGTAGCTAAAATACTAAGGAAGAATGCAATTGAATTAAATAAGAAGCTTGGGGTTAAAATGTTAAGAAAATAAGTTTTAAGGGTTAAAAATGTATAAGGGCAATCTTGGAATTTCTTGAGTAAGATATTTACCCCGCTCACTCTTTTAAGGCTTCCTAGGGAAGCTGGAGATCGGGACAAGGGCAGAGAAGTTTAGGGTTTGTGAGTAGCATTTAAAAAGGTAATGCTTCTCCTTATAGATCTCTCTCTCCATTTCTTTTCTTGGTTTGATCTCTGGTTTTGAAGGATTAAGAGACCCTATTATGCCTTTATGTGTTAGAGAATAAAGGAAATTAGCAGTAAAAGAGTTGGATCAAGATGAGCTAAGGAAGATTGAGCTTCAAACCAAGTATGGAAATTAGGTTTACGTTTTCCTAGATTTAATTCCAAAGTTTTCCTTTTCTTGTGTGTTTATCCTCCTTGATGAGGTTAAGGATTAGATGTTAGCAATATTGATAAGATCAAGAGGTTTTAAAACTCAATGAGTATGATTGTGGGTAGGATGGGATTTTTGAATTTGGGTAGTCGATCTGCAGAATCGGGACTGTATTACACTAGGCACGCCCACGCATGAGTTTCCTTCTCCCAGTGCGTGGCCGTGTATAGCCTTCTATCCCTTGTTCTCTTTAGCACATGGCCACACAAAAGCTTTCTCCTTCCAGCACGTGGCCACGCAAAAGCTTTCTCTTTCCAACACGCGGCCACGCCTAATTTTCTGCCTTTTAGTTCCTCACCCATGCACGGCCACACATGGGAAGTTCCTCACCCATGCACGGCCACGCATGGGAAGTTCCTCGCCCATGCACGGCCACACGTGGGAAGTTCCTCACCCATGCACGGCCACGCATAAATGTCTCTTCCCCAATGCATGGCAGCATACTTCCTCTCTTTTCCTTGCTTGGCCACATATGCATTTTTCTCAGTTCTTCTACACGACCACTTGGCCATGCAACCCATGTAAATGCAAGACCACTTAACCTTTATTTCCATGTAATGCACAGCCACTTGTACACTATTTTCATTAGTTTTTCTTCTCCCCAAAACTATAGCTCACTCATAAATAATTTGTGAACCAGTATTTTATAGCTTGTGCATATGAAGATATTGATATGAATAGGGTGAAATGAGCTAGCAATAAGGAAATGTTGATTATGGTTGGGTATACAAATGGTGAGTATTATGTTAATTGATTAGTGATGAATTATTATAGTTCTAAAAGTATTTACAATGCTAAGTTCAAAATATGATATAGTTAAGCAGGACTTGCTTTGCAAGATGATGACAGTTAATATGCTAATTGAATATTGATGGGCTAATAAATCATGAAGTCTCTTTTATTGATAAAGACTAGAAAGATATAGTTTATAAAGACCTGGCTATTAAATGAAGTAACAATGAAAGATTTAAAGTAATAACCTATTGAAATAAAGAAAGGTATTCACTTGAAGGCTGATATGAGGGATTTGACAAGGGCACTTTGTACATGAACTGCTTTAAGTAAAATGTGTTTTAGTGCACAACGCACACAAAACTAAGTAGAGTAAGGAGCAACCTAGTAATCTTAAATCTGAAGGCTAGTTGTCGTGTCCTGTAAAGTTGGGATATAGTATGTACTCTATCATAGTAAATGATTTTGCCCAATATCACATGCTAATATTTCATTGCAACGACATGTAAATTACTATGATATGGTCTATGGCAATTACAGGGTAGTGGTAAGGTTGCATATTTAGGCTAAGAAAGGGGGTATCATGCAATGCACTTAATCATGAGCGATAGGAGTTAGTTATACTCCAAGTCATAATAGAAAATAATAACTAGCCTAGATGTAAGGGAAAACTACTTGCCTGCCTGTTTATGTCCTATGACTTAATGTGGGAACGAAGTCTGCAAGTAGTGTGCTACTTGCAAGATGAAATACTTTTACATATTTTATCTGGGTATAATATGTTATACGATGAAAGAGTATTAATAAGATGTTGAAGCATGCATGATGGGGTTATTGTCCATGATCTAATAGACTATAAAAGTGAACTAAAAGATGAAAGATGCACAAGTGTCGATCTTAATCCAAAAAAACCTATTTATATTCTTATATGGATTATAAATGCATGAGTATTGTTTAAAGTAATAATGTGTTAATGGGAGCTATGATGTTGTATGAAAGCTACTCGTGGCAAATAACAACAAGGTACGTAATTAAGAACTATTTATGAGTTATGTAAATTTTATATAGTGTACTTGATTCAACCATGCTATAATGAGTAGTCTGCTTCATAAGATGAACCAATATGTGAACCTCAAAAGTATGAACTGCTACGATTATATATCTGGTTATACATATAATGTTACGAAGGACTACACTTTTACAGTTGTCTTATTGGCTTAATGCATAATACTAGGTATGACGGGATTGATCAATGAAAGTAATATTTTATTGTGTTTGCATTATCATGTAAACTACTATGATATGTATGAAGGATGTTTATGCAACTATGTGATTACATGATTTGCAACCATGTGTAATGAAACTTAAAGCTCAACATTGATGTATGATAAGAATGATATACATTCTTTTATAAAAAGTAGCTTTAAGCCAAATGATGTGATAAGTAAAGAAGGATACATTAAATTAAAGATGCTCTTAAGTGTTTAAGCCTGCGAGTCTTAGTTTAGTCGTGGATTAGATAGGCATGCCTAGAGGGATACAGTCGCAGCTGCCATAGTTGACCTCATTTGGGTCTTATTCCTTAATGAAACCATTGATTGACCCTGTTTGGGTCCATAGCTTGTTCCTTGTTGGAACCATTATTCGACCCCGTTTGGGTCCATTATTTGATATCTCCGGATATCCATAGTTTGATACCTTCGAGTATCCATTGCTCTCGTTATCCACCTTTTGAACTAGTGCTTAGGCAAGCTATTAAAGATGATAAAAATGTACACAAGATAAAGTAAAACATGCATTAATTGCCTCACTTATGTAACGTAAGCATGATGAATGGCCTATTATATTGCTTTAATGATTTCTTTAGTTATAAACCATTTCAATGATTAAAGATTAAGAAAGAGTTTGAAATAAAGGAATTCATGTATCGATTTCTTTGCTTATATAATAGAAGCATGATGTGTGGCTTATTATATTTCGTTATCATAATTCCTTTATCTATAAACCGTTTTTATGAAAGTAAGTTATTGGAATGGATACCCATGAGAATTACTTTGCCATGCTATGATGAATGCGTACAATGTTATAATAAGAACTAGTTGTGCTATAACATACCCCATTGAGTCTCATATGTTTTGATAATCATAAAATCTATACATATGACAATTGGACCTTCCCGGGTACTCATGATATGTAATGCCATTCTCGATATAATTACATGCAAGACCGGTTAGACACTACACATAGAGGTTACACATGCTCGTGCATAACAATAATTCAGACATAATCAAAGGCTAGTGTAGGATATAATTTGATGTTGTGTGGCATTTAGTTGCCACAATAAGATAATGTTAAGAAATACATGAATATGAACAAAAGTTATAAACTGTAAATGTATTCTATAATTATGATCACATGATATATGAGAAGTACGTTATGCTTAATAGTATCGATTATAGGTGCTGCTGGTCGTATGCACTTCTTAAGCTTTGAATAAACACTTAATGGTATAGGATTGCAGCTTACCTCATTAGTAATCAATGTCAGGGGTCAATAATGAAAGGATTATGAAGCAAATGTGTGATGTTAGAATAATAAGGAAAGAAGTAATATACTAATTGTTTTATGAAAGGTTTTGAAGAACTAGACAAGTTCATCAATTGCTTTAGGTTGGTAAGAATAATAAAATTAGTTAAGGTTGGACACTCCTCCGAAGTGCTATGTTAATGATTAATATCATAAGTTTATATGTTTTCTATATAATGAAAGTTGTGTTGATTTTATCATAACTATTATGAATTATCCATAGAAGTGTGGTTCCTCACTAAGCTTTATAGCTTAGCACGGGTTCGTTTATCCATGTAGGTTTCAAGTTCAGCTCCAGAGGATCGAGCTAGATGCAGTTGCCTTGAGGATTTCGAGATTCTTGAAGACCATTTAAGTTATAATTATTTAATTATAAGCTTGATTATTTTATTGTGGCATGTAATTATGGCCTGTTCTAAAATTATTATTATGTTTGCCTGACTTTACTAGGTTTATGATGATGATGTTGAAGATGAATGATGATTATCCATGGTTAGTGGATTAAGGTGTTACAATCCTCCTAAGGTTTATAACCCTAATGCCTTTTGGAATTTTCTGACTGGATTGACCACACCATTTAGGGCTAGAGAGGCTAAGTCAATGTTCATCACAGATTTGAAATATTGGATTTTGCATAAGATCTTAGCTTCAGTTGTCTTTAACAAGCCTGAATTTAATAGAGTGTCTCATCATGAGTTCTTTTTGATGTGGTGTGTGCATAATCGCAAATCGGTTTATTGGTCTTATTGGATTTTTAATCAATTAATGCAATGTGTTGGTCGTCCGGAGTCTCCTCTCACACATGGACATGTAATAGCTGCTATTACTAGGAGTCTTGACATTGATTTGCGTACTTATGATCCTGTTCTTCCATGTTTATATTTTTCCAAACATCTTTTTGTTAGGGGTGAAGTTGTTAATAATTCTTTTCAATTCATTCCACCACTTTCATGATCTTGTTGGAAGGATCTTGCAGGAACTTCTACTCCAAAAGAAGCTGCTATGGAGAGCACTTCAGATGAGCAAATGCAAGAGGAGTAGAGGCATAGTGATGATATCATGGCTGATGTCCCTAGTGAAGAGGCTGTTGTTTCGCCTGTTGTTGGATCTTCTTCACCTACGACTCATTCCATGTTCACCCAATTGCTGCATAATCAATCAGCCATTCAGCGTCAACTACAATCTTTGGAGCAAGTTACTTCACATTTGGTTCGCCGTCAATGCTGCCTTAAGCACAAGGTGGATACCTTCATTACCCAAGTCGGCTATGTGGTGTCCTCTCCTCCACCTTCACCATGATCTTTATGGGAGTTTTCTTTCTCTATTCTTTAGTTTGTTTCTTTTTCTTTTTCTTTTTGTTTTGTTTCTTCACATTGAGGACAATGTTTGTTCTAAGTATGGGGGAGCATATATTGTGTGTTGTATGTTTTGTTCACATTATTATGTTTGTTTGTTTGTGTATCTTTTTCTTCATTTAGACTAAACTTTTTAGTAGGTTTTATTATAAGCATTATTCACTTTGTATATGCTATCGGTTGTTACTTTAAGTCATTTTCTTTTTGTGCTCATTTGATTAGTTTTTCAAGGCTTTTGGCATGTGTTTTATGTTTTCAAGTTATCTCTTTTTACTTCTTTCAACATTTTAGGTTATTTAGTCTCTTTACTAACTATGCTTTAAGGTTAGAATTTGATCATTTAGTTTAAGATTCTAGGATTTTTGTTGCCTCATGGAAACTATAGCCATAATACTTACCTTTAGCCTTTCAATAATCGATGAGGACTAGCAAAAAAAATGAATGATGAAAAGAAATAAACAAAGCAAGATGTATTCTCCAAAGTTCAATAAAGTATGGGATGGAGCGTAAAACGCGCCTATTACTACATTTTCTTGCTACTCTAATTACATGGGATAAAGTTTAAAGGTATACCTATGTTAAAAAAAAAAAAAAGAAAAACAAATGCAGTCTAAAAATGCCATGAGATTGGTTTAAGGGTATGAGTGCTTACAAATTGTCCTAAAAGGCAACTAATAATCCTAGAATCTTAGGTTTTATGATCAACATTCTCTCTTGAGCATGGTTAGTTTTAAGACTTTATATTCTTAATGTTGGGTTTAGTAAACTTAGGTGACTTGGTAACTTAGAATACATGTTTTAAGATTTGATTTACTGATATTTTGAGTGTTTAAGGTATTTGAATTCATTTCAATCTTGTTTCAAGTGAATATTGAGCAATGCTTTATAGTATAACTTACATAGTTTAACTTGGAATTAAATTTTCTCATTCTTTTCTTGCTTGAGGACAAGCAACATTTAAGTGTGGGAGAATTTGATATCATGTAAAATGTCTACTATTTAGTGTGTATTTTCTTTTATTTAAGTAGTTAAGTATGTAATATTATGTGTATTTTATGTGTTTATGTTTAGTTTATGTGTTTATTTGTGTTATAGGTCAAAGTCGGTGCAGATGTGAAGTGATTTGAGGAAATGGTGAAGGATTCGGATGAAGCTCACTAGTCGTGAAGAGGCTCAAGACTCGAACAGAATTACATGAGACGTGAAGGTGCTCACGAGTGTAACAAAGGCGACACATTCATGAGTCATGAAGGCGTTCATGACTTGGCAAGCAAAGCAGGAGGCATTCACGAGTCGGAGGACATTCATGAGTGAGGAAGACCTGATGGAGTTCACAACTCGTAAAGACATTCACGAGTCGATCAAGGCACCTGTTTTCAAATGATGCCACCTTTTAGTACCCGATTTCTCAGCCAACCATCAAGACTTTTCAGGGCAGCTTTTTATGTTGACAACCATTCTGAAGGGACATGTTTGTAGAGTTAATCTCTATAAATATGGGAGTAAAGCTCTAAAGGGAGGATCAAAGAAAATTCATTAGTTTACTTAGAACATTTTAGTTATTTTTGGACAACACTTTTTACTTAGTTTGTGGATGATGACAAAAGAGCAAAGCCAAAGAAATAAGAGATATATTAGAAGGTTTTATTAGAAAGTAAACCCTGAGGAGTAATGATGTTTCTTTTCTCTTATTCATTTTCATTTCAAATGTGTATTTGGCTAAGTTCTTTTGTACATTATAACTATGCAATATAATTTGTTCTAGACATGTTTATTAGCTTTATGTATGAAGTATGATTTAAATTTATTTGGGTGCATTGATTTGCTTATTATGCTTGATCACCATAATTAGCATGATAGTCAATTTATTCACAATGAGAATTGGAATTCTTTGATGGAAAGGCAAATAAATTTACTTGAAGCATTGAATTAACTTAGAGATAAGGAATTCACTTTAAGGGGTTAAAGAATTGGCATAGAACTTCATAATTTTTATTTATCTCTATAATGTCATGAGAATGCTTATAGACTCTAAATAAAAACACCTTTAATGACAATGAGAATTGCTTTGAAGAAACTTGGCTAAATTCTCCAATCATGTCATTCATATAATTGTTTAAATGATTCTTAAATGAAATTATTTCTCTTAGTTATAATGTATGTTCAAAACATCTTTTAAGTCATCTATCCTCCAAAATTGACAATATATTTAAAGTAGTTTAGTCATTGAATTAAATGCATAATTCTTATTTCATTTGTTACCTATCCATCTACTTCTTGTTATTTTAATACAAAATTGCTTCGTTCCCTTTGGAACGATACCCTACTCATACTATACGCAATCTAGTGAGACTAAGGGTTTAAATGAATCCCCATCAAATTTGCATATTTATTAGTTTTTTATATTCATTAAATTTTTTTAACTATTTTCTAGGCTCTTAACTATAAATTTTTAGATATTCTCAAAATAGGATAAAAACTAATGAACATTTAATTCAAATTCATGCATAAGAAGATTATAAGTTAACTTGGTTAAAAATTTAATAGCATTTTGTAGGCTTTTCTTTGCAGGCATTTAACGATATTCTTATATCAAATTAGAATTTAAATATATTTTCATATAATTTTATAAATTATCACTTCATATAAAAAGATTAATTCTTTAATTTTTTGTATTATCTTTCTATATTATGTATATCACATAATAAATTACATAAAAGATTAAAATTTCCTATTGCCAATAAAAATGTATGGGATTGTCACATATATAATGATAATTACTTAAGTTTTTATTTGCTTATTTTATTATTGCCGTTTATTTAGTTTCTTATAGTTTTCTTCAGTTTGTTGTTTTCATTATACTCATTCTTTGAAATATTTTTACATTGGATTTCCTCTCCAATTCCTTTCTATATGTTTTTTTAAATTTTTTTCTTTTATTTTTATGGTATTATTTTTCCTTTTATGGTTTAAATTCTATATTAATATGTTTTTGTTTTTTTAGTTGATTTCCTATTTTCGTCCTATAAATAATATCACATATTGTTTTTAGTATAGTTATTTCTTTAATGCATTCTAAATTTTCACAGCAATTGATAAAAAAACATATGAAACTTTATACATATCTAAAGTTATAAATATATCCAAATTTTTAACTTTATAAATACTCAGATGCTATCATTTTAATGTATATCTAAATCACCATAAATTTTGTAATCTTATGCAAAAATCAGGTTCAATATTGATAAATCTAGAGATTTTATAAGGAAAAAGTTTGTTATGGTGATCGAAATGATACTATATTTGGATAAGGATAGAGAGATTCGGTCGGATTAGGCAAAGTTTGGAACCCACAACAAGTAAGGGACTCGCCCAAATAGATTGGGTGTAAGCACTCTGATGCTTAAGTCAGTATAGGAATTAGAGAGAGAAAGTAGTGAAAAAAATTTTAAAAGTGTTGTGTATTTAAAATGTAAAATAACTTGGTATTTATAGAAGGAGCTAAAGATCACTTGAGTAGTCTATCTAGGTGTCATAGTAGGTCTGTGGTGATGTGACATGGAACAGACGGCAGAGGGAATGGAGGTGTATATCAGTGGACTGTTGTAGGGTAAGACTTGTCTTGTCTGATCGGACAACCTCATCTCCTTTTTTACCACGCGCGTTCGCTCAGTTATGCCCAGGCCTTAGAGGCGCTGGGCTTATCGTTGATTGGGCTTTCTTGTTTGGTTGTTCTCCGAGTTGAGCTTGGTTTAGGCCCAGTAAAAGATAATGTTGAACATTATTATTTATCTAACCTCTGATGTTTTGATTGTACAATTGAGTTAGAGGGGTTAATTAGCTAATACTTGGGACTCTATGAGTGAGGATATCTTCCATGAAGCCTATCTTTTCAATTTATCAACTACGATATGTCAATCATCTCAAAGGATCGAGAGAAAAGCCCTCGAGAGATGAAGGCCTTAGTTCTTGTGATTGATTCTCTTTAGTTGAGATATATATATATTTTTTTGTTATAAATCCTAATGAAATCCCTGGTGCTCCTGAATTCTAAGTCTCGAATGTTATACCAAGTGTCTTGCCATGTGCCTGATGAGTGTTGCTTCATTAAAGATATTACTCGAACGAGGTGCTCTATATTATGATCGATCTTATCACAAGTCATGGTGTGGTTGAATCACTTTGTTACCCATGTTTGGTTTGTTGTAGAAGGTAATTCCTACAATAGTAGTTATAATTATTTTGAAAACATTTTCTTGACCATTGGATGATGTGCTCCTTTTCTCTTTAAGCTTTGCATTTTCTTCCTTTGAATTTCTCAAGTTCTATCTTTAAAACTTTCTTTACTTCCCCTGATTTATAGGACTTTTGTCGAGTGAGCTTCCTTTGCATGGCCATCCTCGCATTTTGTTTGGTTTTGTCATAGATTATTTTGCGAAGGAGTTGTTTTGCCATTCTTTCGACTTGTTGAAAGAGCTAAACCCTACAACACAAATAGTTAGGGAGTATTGTCTAACTTTTTTAGTGATTTGCTTTTCTTTCCTTTTGTTCGAAGTTCTGAATTTTCTTTTAATCGTTTCAGACTCTGGCTTCAAGGAATTTCTCAAGTTTCTGCTGAGCAAGTGCATTTACACCTCTTTATTTCTTTACTTTCTTTATCTGCCTTTTACTAAAGCCTTTTCGAATGTTTCAAGGTCTGCTCCTTAGTAGTGGATCAGGGGCTCTCTTTTGTTTTCTCTTTCTTTGAGGATTTTTATGTTAGGTTTTGAAAGAATAAAAGAAAAAACAAAATCGTAGTGAAAAAAATAAAAATCCACTAGGATCCATGCAATCTGAATGATTCAATAAGAAGGATGTAATAGTTACTAACCTCTTGAAGTGTAGAAAATTGATTTTTTAGGTGCTACCCCTACCAAAACAAACACCCTCTATCGGCATCCACATTCAAACTGATGATCAGAATCGCTTGAGGTGCTAGCTCCCTTCCTTGGCAGCAAGGATTTAATCTTCTGTTCTTTCTCAAAGTTCCAGAAAAAACAAAATTTTTCTGTCTTCTAAAAATTGATGGTTGTCACCTTTTAATGTGTGTTTTTATTAGGGTTTAAACTATACATATCATTATATATATATAGGTGACCTAATCCTAATTTAGAGAAAGAAAATTTCGGGCCCACGTTTCTTATTAAAATAAAAAATACTTTATTTCCTATTTAAAATAAGAATTATAATATTAACTTTAAAATTTTATTTCGAATTTTTATTTATCATAAAATAAAATTCAAAACTCCCAAATTAACCCTTATTCCATTCATCACATTTTATGTGTGTGACCCAATAGGTTCATATTATGTTGGCAGTGGGTCTCAATCCTATCACAAGTCATAAGCGGTTTCTAGTAAGACATTATGCCTACCCAAATAATATGAATATTGATAATTTGATTTTAACCTAATAGAACATGTTATAATCCTTTTGTCACACAATATCCTATTTGAACATAAGTCATGGTCCATGTCAAACTCAAATAGTCCAAATATATCATTTCTCAATCGCTAAGTTGACTAATAATATCAAATGATATTAATTGCTTCATCAATTCATTTAAACACGGCCATGCATTTCTCAGTCCTACTTATCGAGGGGCCCAATAAATATCTCTCTTATAAGAAATGGACAAATTCCATCTTGATTATTCATTATCCTCTATATGATTCTAATCCTGTTCGATCATAAACTTTATTATTATCCAATTAAAGATAATGTTTGATTATGTCAAAACATAATTTTCCTCATGTAGGATACTGTGATTGTAAGGACTACTCTAGCATTTCCTGGTTCCTGTTTCTTAGTGTATTATCTTTCATACAACAATGCACCCACTCATATTATATCTCATTGATTCATATATTATGTCATGTCCATTTTATACTCATAAACATATTCATATCATATCATATCTAATTCATAATGACATTCAGTATAGGAGTAAACTATATAAGATAAGGCTTATACATCATAGTTATAATAATTTCATTCCTTACATTTTACCTTTACATTACATTTTCTTAGCAAAATATATATATGATTTACAATAACAAAAACATAGCCCAAAATATCATCATCTTCATACTTTGATTTTTTTCTAAGCTAGTGTTGGCTTTATTGTTACTAGTTTTGTCCCTACTAGAAAGGCCTATCTTGAGTACCTATAAGGATAAATACTCGTGCTAAGTTATACAGCTTAGTATGAAATAATAAGTATGTGAACAACTGCTTACAGTGGTCATTCTCATGCACACATAACATGCAATAATAATAGAATTCATTTATATCTTTTAACAATATATCACAATCAGTTATAAGACATTACTGTATATTTGATTTATAGTACAAGATTAGTCATCTATAGCATGTCATTATTAATATCAAGTATTTACTATTTATCATACCCTGTAAATGCTTGGCTAAATTCTATAGGAGTGGATAAGGGGTGTTATGGATACTTGTAGGTATCGAACATATAAATATGAATACCCCGAAGGTATTAAACCTATGGACCCAAATAGAGTCAGAACCATGGTCCCATATGAGTGAATGGATATCACATGGCATATACAGGAAGATCACATAGTGGAAAAAATAAAAATATTGATCATTCTTGCCACATAATATATGATAAAGAATCGAAACATGCAATTTTAGAGTTTTTTTTTTAAACTTACAAGCTTAGATACACTTCAAAACTTGATTTTGATGATGACCAATAAATAAGATGGACTTATATGCCTTAGATTTTGATCACCAATGCCAAAGAGCTACCTTTATGCCACTTTTCTCTATGCTCACACATAATAGCAAGGATGGCTTAAAATCAAGAGTGCTAGCTCTATGATCGTGTATTCGGCAATAGGAATGGTTTGAAGCCACAAGATCTAATCATATTCTTCCTTTATGTTGTTATTGCTGTTCAATAACACAAGAGATTAAGAAAGAATTCTTTCTCTTGAGAGTGGCGGCACTAAAGAGATAAATTCTCACATAGGTCAAAATAAAATTAATCAATTTATATCATTAATTTAGGAAAGATAGGTAATGTTGAAATCCCTTAGAATTAGGAATATTTTCAGCCTCCATCACTTCCTAATTAAGTGATTTAAATTAATTCAAACTCTATTAGGTTTTAAATTCAAATTAATTTAAAAAGGTATAAGACATTTAATCAAAACAAACTTACTTATTTAGGGTAATTGGTTGTCGAATTCAACTAGGATCCTTAGCTTGAATTTCAGCCACATTAATTCCCTCTCAAGTATTATATTATGATTAAATACAATTTAGGATTTAATACTCAATTAACTTAATCATACATAGATAATTAATTAATTGAAATTAAACCTAGCACATGCCAATAAATTTCTCTCGTGGACCAACTATTAACAAATTTGCCTTAAACAGCTAGCTGTTTAAGGCAAAATAACAGTAGCTGTTTAAGGCAAAATAACAGTTTAACAGATTTGCCTTAAACAACTAGCTGTTTAAGGCAAAAAAACCCGTTCAGCAAATTTGCCTTAAACAGCTAGCTATTTAAGGCAAAAAACTTGTTTAACAGATTTGCCTTAAACAGCTAGCTATTTAAGGCAAAAAACTGTTTACCCTTTACATGCATTAATTTGACTTTAAATACAAGCCCAAATTAATGCCCAATATACTATTTAAATATTTTAAACCCAATGCTTTGTGTGCGATCCTATAGGTCCATTTAATATTGGCAATGAATTAATATATTAATTCAAAGGCTATATATATTCTCTAGCAAGATATTATAGCATATCAAATTAAATGAAAATGCAAATGGTATTTAGTGACCTAATGCAATTTTGCATAGTCCCTTACCCTTAAATATCAGAATTAATATAAGGCATGGAACTAGTTATCCTTATATATACTAATTCCTTTCTTGATACTTTGGTGACACTGAACTCTTAGATAAATAATGATTACTCATTATTTCATCTCGGTATGATCATATACTTCTCAATTCACTGATCAAGTGGCCGATGATATTTTCTTTCTTATCGAGAGGTGAAATCCCTTCACTTCTCCCATTCTCTCTAACATGAATCAGCGCATACCCAAGCATACCCATACTTGTCACTCTGTTATGAGTACGTTAGGTGTATGTCAAATTACATAGTAATTCATAAAGATTTTCATAGATATTTTAGGTCTAAGAACTTTGATGCAAAACTTGCATATGAGAAATACTTATGACTTGTACCATGTAGTGTTCTCATGAATGGATCGAATCTAGATACCATGTTCTAAACATGTATCTATGATCTCTGATTGACACTTTTGTCCTTATGATCCGTAAGACAGAACTCATCTTATCAGAGAGAGCATACTAGTCTTTATTCATTTGTTATTCCTATAACAATGTCTGAGTAAGGATATTTAGAATGAAGTCTCTATTGTTTCAAGGTTTTACAACCATGTACCTCACACATGATAACTTAAACTAAAACCACATTCTTGGATAGTTCTATCAATTGATATGCGCAGGAATACAATAGATAAAACAAATGCCTCATTTATTAACTTAAGTGTTTTATAACAATGCATTAGGGCTACAGTTTACACTAACAATAAGGACATACTGTGGACCCAAATAGGGTTAAGACTCTGGCAGCTACATTTGTAACCTTATAGGTATAACTATCTATCTACCACCAAGTTCTATATGCAGGCATTAATCATTTCACATATTACTTCTTTCATTGACTACAATTCATCATATAGCATAATCATGCATGCAAATATTCAAAACCATTACAACAATGTAATCTTAACTATCATTGTATAACCACAATCATAATTGTATGTATAATTATTATGGTATAATTTCATTTATATAAACATATATATGATATGCTATAAATTATCTCAATTATTCTCAAATATCAATATGCTATTCACATGTTTAATCTCAAAAATTATCTTTAGTTTTATGTTTAAAATGCTCTAAAAGTGTTTGGGGAGGTTTAGGTATACTTTGATAACAACTTAGGACCTAAAAATCAAGTTTAGAAGGAAATAAGAGAGGGTTATAGTCATTACTTGATATGTTCTTACCATGAGATAGGTGTCACTTAAGGTCTCGAGGGCTCACAGTCATTACCAAAAGAGTATTGGACCGTGAGATCCATTCTGTCCCAAAAATCACTGAAGATAAATTGCCAAGTTCAACTTGTATATAATTTTAAACTTAGTAAATAGCATCTTCAGCTAAAGTGGCCTTCTATAAAGTTGTTCCCATGTGTATTTAGTTTCTAAGACATTAAAAATTACTCCATTTAGACCTTTAAATCTTCATATATTCAAAAAAAAAAAAAAGGAAGATTACTCCTAATGATAGGACAGTAAGCACGGTCAATGTTCAAGCTCAGATTTCATCATCTTACAAGAGGATTTAATTTTTAACTTCTTCATGTAAAATCAAGGTCTATGAGTCTAGTTTTTATTACAATAATTACTCCATTTGAATTCATGTAGCTTGAGTTATGAACAAAATAGTCCAGATTGGTTAGTTAAGTCCTAAGACCGATTTTAGTGATTTCAAAGACAACTTGCCTATTTTGGTTCTCAAGCATCCTTGAACTTAATTTCCATGTTAATACCTTATTTTAGCATCTAATAACTCATCCCTTATGTCACCAACTCAAGCATACACAATCAAGTTTATGAGAAACTCCCATACCTTTAAACAAGCCAATAACACTTTCTTTAATCCCTTTGCACTTCTTTCTCCTTCCTCCTACTTTATTCTCCTTTTACATGGAAAAGGTTATAGATATAAGAGTATATATCTTCCTTTAAATCAATTCTCATCATAAGAACAAAAGAAGAAGAGAAGAAGAGAGTGGTAATACCTTAAAACATCAACCACTAAACTCTCTCTTCTCTAGAATCACACTGAAATTTTTTGGGGGCACTTTGTGGGTTATTTATGGAGAAGAGTGGTTGTAACTCTACCTTAAATCCCTTATATTACTTCTTGTTTCATGAAAAGTTTAGAGAAGCTAGAAGTCCATATCCTATTGGTCCACTTTGGTGGCTTTAGTTAATTGAACTTAGCCCCCAAGTTTTCTTCCATTTCTTGTTCTTACCACAAAACTTACACTCTCTCATTTCAATTAAGCCCCTAATTTCATTTTCTCTCTCAATCTGTACACATATATGACTTAATATAAAATGACCATTTTACCCCTTTCTTAACAAATAATTTCCTCTAACTCCCATCTTACAATAACAGAAACTACAAAAGCACATGTAGATCATATCATCAATTAAACACATATATATTAAATATTACATAGTAACTCTCCTAGGGTACAAGTAGGAGCCTCACAGTGATAATCTCAAGTCTAAGAATCTATAATATAATTATTATGAGATCACTAATGACATTAACCCATGTAGTATCTCATAGCTGGTCTATCCAGTACCCTGTTCTCCAATAATTACCTATAAGTTTGATTTATATCACTATACATAATCATCTCATGATTATCAATTAAACCTATATTAGTCTTAATTTATCATTATTCCTTTAATGATAAATGACTAGGGATCGTTAAAATAACATTAGATTGTTATTTATAAATATTATTATAATGTAACATGCTAACAATATAATAACATGAAGAAAATTGAATTTTATAAAATGAAATGTGACATGACATAAAGGAGCAAATATTTAGCCTAGGGCATAACCACTAACATTTTAAACGTCCGTTTGAATGCATCCGGTGCTGATCAAATTTTCCATCTCAGTTTTTTAGAGTTATATATGCTGAGAATCCTATAAAAAAAGGCATAATAGATCAAATGTTATAAGAGTGGAAGGGAAAAAAAAAGGGATACCGATTTTCTGGGAGCGTGGTCATTTTGTTCCATCCTGCCTGCGGGCACCTCTTAGAATGGTTCATCTATTTCCAAGACTATTTGGAGTGTGGTCTACAATCTCCATTATATCAACGCGATCAAAGCATCCTTTAAGGTTATCTTTAAAGTTTTTCCAGTCGGGTTCAAGTTATTGAAGAATAACTGCCTATCCAGAGGTTTTATGTAGATTGCTTTGTTTTTAGCCTTTTCTTTGCTTTTTTTACCTTATGATTAGAAGGACATAGAAATATATCATTTTATAAAGAATGGGAGGGAAGTTCTTACCTTACATCCAACTGTAAGACATTCCAAAAAAGGAGTCCTTTTTGGTCAGCTGAGAATGGGATTTAGATATAAGTCTTTATTATTTGTTAAGGGTTATTCAGCTTAGGGTTTGCATTAGCTTTGATGATTATATGACACGTGTCGGAGCCTATCCTTCATTCCTAGTTCGCTCTTGGAGGCCCACTTTTAGGGCTCGAGATCGAAGGAGGCTCGATTTTGATCATAAACTGGCCGCATCATAATAAAAGGATTAAGTCCCAACTATTACTGACGATCAACCCATGAAGGTGTCTACTAGTGGGCTCAAAGAGGCAAATGTCATGGGTCGCCACCTAACAAAACGTTGGGAATTAAATCTCTACCTTATTTTGATGCCCAAATAGAGATTGATATTCGGGACATCCCTCTTATTAGGCATCTTGGTTAGGTATTGTTTTATAATTAAGTTTTAGAATTAATTTTCTCTTCTCTCTCACACAATACAAGCAATAGAATTTAGGTAAACATTCCAATCAAATAAAAAGCCATGACAAAAATCCTACTTAAAATTATTACATAAGTAAATTGTCCTAAGAAAAGAATAGTATATGAAAGAAACACAAATAAATAGAGGCAATTTTTTAAGACAAAGAAAGATAATTCTCTGATTTTTAAAAACTGTACAACCTTGAGTGATCTTTCACACCACAACTTATACACATTTTTAATCAAGCATGGGAATCAGGGATCAAGGCTTGGACCGCTGCTTTTCAGAGTTACAGAAATCTCAATTCTTGAGGGTAATATGCTAGGCTACCTCTTTGTCTCTCTATTATTTCCTCATGATTACATGATTAATTTAGGTTTATTTATTATGTAAATATGCCATGATCTGAATTTTTATAATATTTAATCTATTATTTTCTCCTATAATGCCATGATGATTTAAAGTTGTTTAACATGTTAGATTGGAATGTTAGGATTTTATTTTCTTTTATTTATTCATGAAAATCGCTTAGTTTAATTTATATTGTAGACACTGTGACCCGAGACAATCTAGATCAAAGCTATCTGATTATGAGAAAATAGTATATTTCTAATAAAGAGCACGAATCTCGAAGCTTCAATCTAGATTTTTCACTTTTTAACAAAAAAAATTATGATTTTCTAAGTGTTTTTGAAAGTTTTTAACAAAAGAGCGCTAAAAACCATGATTTTGGCCTTCAATGATGATAGACGGTTGTTTGTCATACGAGGGACGGTCGTCTGTCATATGATAGACGGTAATCTTTGGCCACCTCCCTCCTATCCAGGTCAGATCAGGGGCATATTTGTAAATTTTAGATTTTTGCCTCAGGGATAGCTGTCTGTGGTTGAATTTTTAGATTTTTCATGTTTTTAGTTTTCAAAATGGAAAGATAGATTTCCAGAGATTTTGGTCCAAATTTTGAGGGATTAATCCTTCTAGATTTGGAGAGTTAGAGTTAGAATTCAATTCCAACTCTTTCCTAGGTATGAAAGATAAAAAGAATTAGGGTTTCAAGGGGAATCAAAGAGAGAATAAATTCTTAGAGAGGAAGAAATCAATTCTTCTCTCTCTAAGGCAAAAGTTCTAACATTCTTTGAAACCAAACAAACACACATACATGAAAATTGTTTTGTTTCCTAGAAACACAAAGTTAAGATCAAAATGGAGATCTGGCCTTTAAGATATATAGAGTCAGAATATCTCCTGAGGGTAATATTCTAGGCTCTCATCCATCTTTCTCTCTCTAGATTTAATCATGTATATTCATGTTGCTTACTTTTGAAATTAATGTGTTTATGTGTTATTATTTTGGAAACACATGTTTCTGTGTTATTATTTTGGAACTCATATGTTTCGATCAAATGCTATGCAAATTTGGATCTACAAGCATGATGATATGTTAATTTGAGTATGTTCTCCTCCATGGTTGTATAATTTACAGCTTTGATTTTTATTATATTGATTTGTATTTTAATGTCATTTAGCGTAATTGAAGTATGATTTAGGGCTAGAATTTTAGCTTGGCATGTTTTAGACCTTTATATTTAAGTATTTAGTGTTTACTTGAAATTTTTGGTAAATTTGGTGGGATTTCCAGCTTTCTATTCTGTCTTTCAAGCAACGGATAGGAGAAAGCCCCTATAGATGGCCATCTGTCAACGCGACAGACAGGACATCTCGAGGATTTCTTCTCATCCCATCTCTCCTTCAGTCATAGGCGTTCGTCACCCTATCCAAGGGTGTCTATAGTTGATTTTAGGCCTATGTTCATATTTTTTGTATTTTATTGTTGTTCACATTATTTTATCGATCCTTGAAGTGTTAATGCATTTTTTGTACATATTTTGTTTTTGTATTCATATTTAATTCTGTAATTTATTTTTGTATTTTATTCTTTAATTGGCCTTTTACTTATAATGTTAATTTATTGGTTTTTCTTGTAATTTTGTATGAGTAATTGACTCTATGTGCCTTTGGAGGATTTTGGAGACGATTATGCATTGGGAATTATGTCCCAATTGGTTCTCTTCCTAACTCTGGTCATTTAACTTTGTTTACATTTATTTTATTTAATCATTTTGTTTATTATTTTGCTTTATTTAGCTTATTTTTTTATGTATTTTGGATATATTCATTTTAGGGATGTAACAGTTAGTAAAAAAGGTTTTTTCAGCACACTTAAATTGAAAAGACGCTTAAAATGATTTTTATTAATTAACTTTGGTTTTTTCTTAAAATATGGAACAATGTCCAATTTATCCATCCCAAAATCAAATAAAAGATAAAAGGGGTTTTTTTTTTGTAAAATATATATGACAGAGCCAATGTTTCCAATCCAAATGAATGTCCCGATTTATGTATGTAATTTATTTTTGTCGGATAATTTGCTTATGTAATAATTTAAGTAGGGCTTTATTTTTTTCTATTTATTTGCTGCTTTCTTTTGATTGGGATGTTTATTTAATTTTATTACTTTGCATGGCATGAGAGAGGAGAGTAGATTAATGTTTAAAACCCAATTATAAAACAACACACAACCAAGATGCCAAGTAAGAGTGATGTCTTGAATATCAATCTCTGTTTAGGCATCAAAAAGGTTGTTTCAATGTTCTGTTGGGTGGAGACTCTATGACACCTACCACTTTAAGTCCATTAGTAGATGCTTTTATTGATTGACTACCAGCAATAATTTGGCTTGATCCCTTTTTATTACGAAATGGGCAATTTGTGAGTTATAGTGAGCCTCCTCCGATCTTGGACCCTAGAAGCGAGCCTCCGAGACCGAACTCAGAAACAAGCATGGCTTTGGCATCTATCACACCTGTGACTGCATGTTTTTTATTGCTTTGGCATGATTTAGATTATACTTAGCTGTTATTCCTTAGTTTGGCATGTTTTAGTGCTATAGATATGCATGCTTAGGATTTAGCTGGTTTTTTCCTTATTTTGGCTAGAAATTCTACTTTCTGTATACTCTTCGAGTGACAGAAGAGAAAAAGACCCGACAAATGGGACTCTTAGTGTCTTTTTCTCATCTTGTCCCTCCTTAGCTTTAGGCATTTGTCTTGTTTTCTGGGCATCTATGGCTTCTTTTTTAGGTCTTTTAGGTTATTTTATGGGTTATTTTTGCATATATATATATTTTGCATGATTAACCATATTTTAATATCATTTTTGCCTCTATTCTAGCATGATTTTCATTTTGTTCAGTTAATATTTATTCCACTATGCATGTTTTTATTATTTTAATTCATTGTTTTACTTATTTTGGTTTTATATGCTAATTGTTTTGCTTTTTTTATGTCTTTCTCCGAGCTATTACATTTTATGCATTTGAGAGTCTCTTTTAGAGATTAATTAACCTTGGAGAGACATCATTTAGATGGTTTTTCTTTCTTTCCCTTTATTCTTTTTATTGCATTTATTTGTTGCATTATTTAATTATGCTTCATGGTTGATTTATCTAATTTATTTATTCAATTTTTTGTACTTTCTTTTATTATTTTGGATGTATTTCATTATTTTGGAATGTAATGCTAGTAAAAAAAAGGAATTTTTGGCACAATAATTGAAAAAGGCACTTTAAATGTTTTCTATTTAATTAATTAAATTTTTTAATAAAAATGGACCAATGTCCAATTTCTCATCCCAAAACCAATACAAAAGAATTTTTGTAACTAAGAATGAAGGAATCAATGTCCCTAAATTCAATAAACTATCCAGTTTATGTATGTCTTTTATTTTTTGTTAGACAATTTGCCTTTGTAATAACTTAAGTAGGTTTATTTTACTTATTTATTTATTTATCACTTTATTTACCGTTTTCTTAATTGATTGATGTGTTTATTTATTTTCTTCGCAGTACATTGTGTGAGACGAGAGGTAGTGAACTAATGACAAAAAGCCTAATTCTAAGAAAAACCTAACCAAGATACAAGCAAGAGTGATGTCCCAAATACCGATCTCTATTTGGGCATCAAAATGTTGAGATTCATTTCCCAACGTTTCATTGGATGGCGGCTCTATGAAACTTGCCTCTTGAGCCCACATTGGGTGCCTTTATAAGTTGACTACAATAATAAAATTAGGCCTAAACCCTTTTTCTTTTGTGAAGTGGCCAATTCGTGAAACTTATGAGTTTCGTTCGGTCTTGGACCCCAAAAATAAGCCTCCGAGAATTGATCCGGACACTAGTAGGCTCCGACGGGCGTCACATTACCTTGTCAAAGTTGTACAACATTTTAGTTTGATCTGGTATTAAGATATGGTTGAGAGCAACCTTATGAGAGTGATCGAGAATTAATCATATGATTGAGTTTCAGTTCACTGATCAAGAGTGCGTCAGTCGTAAAAGTGACGACTTTGCCAAAATCATCAGTCATGTGACTAGAATTTAGTACCTCGATCGAGAGAGCATCAATAGGGAATGGCAATACAGTCGTCGACCTTCAAAAATGGGAGAATATCCATTAATTTACCCCGTAAAATGATCCAATCGACCAAGTCATATGACCATTTAAATTCTTCTATTTAATTTATTATATTTATGCTTGATTTGTCATGCTTCTTAATGATGTCACTTCGTAAAACGATAAACTCCAAGCATCTTTTGCATTTAATGACTATCATTTCATTTCTTGTGCATTTATTATGGTGGTTCATTATCCCCTTAAATTTGCGGTGCTTCGATTTCGGTTCTTCACCAACTGAGGTAGGGATGATCACGAGGCGGGGCGGGGGCGGGGAGGCCGCGCAAGGGCAGGGCGGGGATCGAAAGTATTTTGGAAAAAAAATTCCCCCCGTTCCCGTCCCTGCGGGGATCCCCATTCCCGCGAGGTTCCCCGTCCCCGCATAAAAAATATTTTTATTTTTTAAAAAAATTTAATTATAACAAAAATATTATATTTAATAATTAATTATAATTGAAAATATAATATTTAATAATTAAAAATATAAATTCAATTACAAATCAAACTAATATAAATTTTAACAATTGATAAAATTAAATATAATTTAAAACTAAATTATATAAATATAATTAAATTTAGTAATTAAATTTTGAGGGCGGGGAAATTTCGGGGCAGGGACCACAATCCCCGTCCCCGCCCCGAATTCTAAGTCGGGGAATACTTTTCCCCCGTCCCCGTCCCCACGGGGAAATTTTTGAGAATTCCCCGCAGCATTCAGGGCGGGTCCCCACCGGGGACAGGGATTCCCCGCCCCGTGATCATCCCTAAACTGAGGGTTGCTATGTGGTTATTCTTCATTAAAGGATTCTCGCCTCAAGAGGCTGATTCTTCCATATCTCCTATAAATAGAAATATTCCTTCAAATTTTTGTTGAAGTGTCAAGAATTCCTATTTTGTCTTTTCTTTTTTTGTAATTTCTCAATGGAGTTGTCCAAGCCTCTTGAAGCCTTCCAGCCTTCTTCTCTTTTTACCTTTTACCATTTTAGGAAGATGAATGAATTTTCTTTCCTTGATGGGTCTTCCCTCATCATGTTGTCACCTATTAACAATAGGTGATCGGCCATTGTCTACGTGCATCTGCTTTCATTTTTTTAATTTCCCTCTCTACTTTCTATTTTTCACCACTAGGAATTTTGATTTATAGGTAGGGAATGGCCAAAAGTCTGTACTTTTTTCTCCCTTTTTGCCTTAGCGCCCAATTGGAACTGAAGAGGAAGAGGATTGCGACACTATAGCAGATGATGAGGAGTGGTCTTGGATTGTCAAGTTGTTACTTGTAGAGATAGGAATCTTTTTTGATGTATATTTCTTTGTACTTTAAAGATTCTAATGAAATTCTAGCTTTTGATTTTTTGTTGTTCTTTTTCTTTCTTCCTTTTTTCTTTTGTAGTCGATCAACTCAAAAGTATAAGAAGATAATCATCTTTAAATGACTTCTGAAATTCAACTTTTTTCAATCTGGTTGTATGATCAGAGTGAGTATTAGAATTTCCTTATTACTCCCTTTTTTTGTCAATCATATGACCAGTTTCATTGATTGAGGATGCATCAACCGAGAAAAATGATAATTTGATCATCAATCGTTTCGATTAGAATTTGGAATTTTTTATTAGAGTGTCGACCAGAATTTACAATGATTTCATTAATCCTTCGTTTGCAATAATATGAATCTTTCGACTAAGGTTACAGTCCTCGATTGGGAAAACATCTATCGAGTTACAATAATTCATCAATATTTCAATTGGGATAATAACATCAATCTTTCGATTGGGATTATAACTTATACATCAATCTTTTGATTGGGATTATATTCCTTAACCGAGAAAACATCAATCGGACAATAATTCATCAATCTTTCAATTGTGGTTAATCAATCATTTCGATTGGGATTAAATTCTTAAATCGGGAAAACATCAATCAAGATTACATATGCATATTTGACAAATGTTATAAAAATTGTATTAACATTAGAAAGAAATTCTAAGTTGTACCTTGTAGGTATTTTCCATTGCAAAACCTTTGCAATTCCTTTATTTTGCCTATTTCAGGTCATCCTTCCTGCTTGCATGAAGGGGAGCTTCTAGCGTGAAATGTGGGATATTTCTAATCATCAG